>JAKGSA010001440.1:0-16935 GCA_033558755.1 Philaethria dido
AAAAAAAAAAAAAAAAAAAAAATGTATATCCACTCCATGATTGTACTGTGGGAATAGATTATGAAGAGCTAATATAAATACATATAGATGTACAAAACGCTTGCTTTACTGAGTAATTGAATGACACAGGCAAAGCTCTTGCCCATAGACGGCTGAAATTTGAAATGTAGGTTCCTTCGGGAGTATAGGGAAGCACTTAGGATTTCTCTAAATTCCTATGAAAATAGGAAACAACGGTGTTTTTCGTTTTATAGTCCACGCATACGAGATTGCAGGATAAAGCTATAATGATATAAATAAAAAAAGTACATACATACATATATACATGACTTCACGCAATTAAGAATATTCTAAATGCGATTGGTTGTGGGTTCTATCTTCATAAGGCTGAACGATTATATATTTTTATTTTTATTTGATAGTCAATGCACGGCGTTGAGTTCCGCCACTCTACATATAATATCTCGATGTCAAGAAAATAAAGAATGCTAAATGGCCTCAAATTTACGATTGCTATAGTTTTAATGATATAGTGACGAATAAATGAAACAATTACGTATCGTAATGTGTTTCGTTTTATTGTTGTAGATTTATTGCAACTGCATATTGATTTCATGTGTTCGATGAGATTCACAGAGTATTGAAAAACGTTATTTTATAGAACAATTTAGTCTTTTTTTATAGTGTCTTTATTTTTTTTTAACATAGCGGGGTAGGTAGAGGGAACCTGAGAACCTAGTGTTAAGACACTCCGTTCTTTTTCAACATTTCCGTTCCCAACTTTCCGCCGAAATGAGGCATTGCGTTCTGAGCGGCGGAACTCAGCGCCGCGCTTTGCCTTGTTACCAAGCCCAGGAAATGAAAAATTCCATTTCCTGGAGTGGAAATCGAACCCACAACCTGTCACGTTTAGTCCCACGCTTGTGCCGCTATGCCACTACAAGTGTCATTAGTTATAAATATTAAATACTTTGCCTTAATAAATTATATTTTTGCTTAAGAGCTTTAATAAATTGCTGAAATTAAATGCGAATACGTTACTTCATGTTCGAGGAATCTTGATAATTTTATAGTAATAATTCATTGTTTCTGCTTAAATTTGCATTGAGATTAGAATTATTTGAAATTATTGGTATTCATTTTAATTTATTCAAGGAAACATTTTCTTCTTCTATGAAAAGTACTTAGAGTACAAAAGTACACATAGAAATATTTTTAGAAAGCGTTTAAAAATCTCTCTATCTTTATAGATGCTAACATAATAGTAAGTGGCTTAGTAGTCCTTGGACGGTATCGAAGAGCGCAGGTTCGAGTTCTGCTACGTTATTTTTTATTTAAACGTCGATTTTCTAAAAATGTCTTTCTTATCCTAACTTTGTAACACTTTAAAAATATAAAAAAAAATAATTCTGTTTTTTTTTTTAATTTTGAAAATGCTTTTCTAAAAACTGCTCCATAAGTGTGTAAAAAAATATATTTGAAATATATGAAAATAAATAATATTTTTAAGCCAAACTGTTTTAATGAGTATATGTATTAAGCTTTACAATTAATAAGGCTTTTCATACATATTTTAATATTTATAGTCCAGTCATTATAGTAAGCTCGGAATTCGAGATACCCAGCTGTAAGTTTGTAAATACTTGTATATTGGTCATTTAGACTGGACCAATATTGCTTTTGAGGCCATCGTTGCGCAGTGGGACAGCATGTGACTTTAAGAGCGATTGATTGTAAGTTCGATTACCATTCGGGGGAATAATTATATTTAAAACTATTTGCCTTATTTATATAAATATTAACGCCTGTTGTGGGTTCGATTCCCACTCTAGGAAATGGAATTTTTCATATCCTGGGTTTGGTAACAAGGCAAAGCGCGGCGTTGAGTACCGCCACTCAGCACGCAATGCCTCAATTCGGCGGAGAGTGGGGAACGGAATTGTTGTAAGAGAACGGGGTGTCTTAACACCAGGTTCTTAGGTTCCCTCTGCCTACCCTGCGGGATATGCGGGATACCGAGTGAAGTTAATAAAAGAAACAAAACCATTTGCGTTTCTCCGTTCTAGTAAGACAAAGCGTGGAAATGAGTCCCGCTATATGCGGAATACAGCGTGAAGCTAGAAGCTTTATATATTTCATAATAACGTATATTTTACTTATAAATTGAAAAAAAAAAACATTCATTATTATTTAAAACATATTCATATTGTAAAAAATATTTTTCTTGAAGAATAATATAATCGTCTTGTTAGAATTTATGGAACACAATAAAGAAGTTATTGTATCACGGTTTTTGTATGCGTGAACGGAAACACTGGGAGATGAATAAAAAGTACCTTTTTACTTCGGAGTGTCTTTACATACGTAGGGAGAGCATGATACATATTTTTTTTTATTATAGTACTTTTTCGCATTTTGTACTGAATATCTAAAGTTAGAAATGTCTGTCCAAAACTTATACATTTTCGATTTGTCAACTTATTCACCCCTGAAAAACCCAAAAATATATTTTTTTTTTTTTTATTTATTATTTTATAAAATATAATAATACATTTCCCCTGGGTTTGGTAATAAGGCAGCGCGGCGTTGAGTTCCGCCACTCAACCACGCAATGCCACAATTCGGCGGAAAAGAGGGGAACGGAATTGTTGTAAGAGAACGGAGGTTCTTTAACACTAGTTCTCAGGTTCCTCTGCCTACTCCTTGCCATATGCGGGATAAGGCAGTGAAGTTAAAAAAATAAATAAAAAAAAATAATATAACATATAAATTAAACATTATATTGTAATGTACAAAAAAAATCTTAAACGATTCCTAAGTTCTGTTTCGTTCTCTGGAAGAGAATCCTCGTAAAACCATTTTGAATACAACTTTATTCAAATGTATGTATCCTATTTCCGCTATTTATTGTCCAATTTATATGAGTATCGTTATATTATGGTCAAATAATGCAAATTCTTTATGTGAATTTGATATGCTATACTAATGTAGACTTCCATTTATATCTGTTCAGTAATTAAGAAACGCGAAAAATCCATCTCCTTACAAATTTTTTATTTTATGTTATCAATAGGAATACTATGGACATTGTATATAACTACATACAGATACACACACACATAGCTTCACGCTCCATCCCGCATATAGGTAGGCAGAGGGAACCTGAAGTGTTAAGACACCCGTTCCCCACTCTCCTTCCGTCCTTTCTTTTGCCTTGTTACCAAACCCAGGAAATTAAAAAATTCCATTTCTGAGTGGAAATCGAACTCCACAACTTTAATGTGCATTTACAGTCACGCTTGTGCTCTGCGCTGCGATAATGTCAAAGCAATATATATATATATATATATATATATATATATATATATATATATATATATATATATATATATATATTTCAATAAAGTTATATTTATGATTCACGAGAAGCCCTTACTGGATTTTAAAAAAATACATTACCTTAGCCACGTTTGACGACATGTTTATTCGAAAAGTGTATGTCAAAAATATGATAGTGTGAGCTTATATTCCTTAGAAAAACGTGGCTATGAAAAATTTGAACACAAAGCAGGGCCTCCTGAACTCCGCGCCCCTAGGAAACCGTCCAGCCGCGTTCTAACTGCTGAGCCATGCGTCTCTTTTATTGAGCTGCGTTTTCTCCAAAAAATGTTTTACTTTTCTTAAGCATTTGGATTAAAAACTTTAAAAATATCGAAACCTCGAATGAGTAATAATTAAGTTTTTTTAATTCTAACCTTTATGGAAAAGTATTGGTTTTCCGCACTCCTCCAACATACACACCTAGGGCGAGTATATAAGGCGAGTTTTCAAAAAGTTTTTCCTTCCTCACGTAATATTATACCGATGTACAGGCATTACTTCTAATAGACATGTTATATAGTATCTGTTCCCACAAATTTTAGATTCAACATTTTTTTTTACTGAATAGCCCTAAGTTAAGTATCTATCTGAGTCAGCAAATAATGAAATTATCTTAGAGCTTAGGTGGATACATTTTTAAAGATATAGCCTTAAAAATCTTTTAATTCACTCATTTTATACTGGTACAAGTGCAAAAGCACAACCTTACAGAAGCTTCTATTTTTTTTTAACTTCACGCTGTAATCCGCATACAGCTGGGTAAGCAGAGGGAACCAGAGAACCTAGTGTTAAGACACTCTATTCTCTTTCCACAATTCCGTTCCCCACTTTCCGCCGAATTGAGGCATTGCGTGTTGAGTGGCGGAATTTATCGCCGCACTTTGCCCTCTTACCAAACCCAAGATATGAAAATACTATTTTTTACATTTCCTGGAGTGGGAATCGAACCCACAACCTGTAGCGTTTACAGTCGCACGCTTGTGCCTCTGCGCCACGACAGGCGTTAAGCTAAGATTGTAATTTCATTATTAAGAAATAATATTGGAATAACGCCTGTCGTGGCGCAGAGGTCGTCCGTAACGTGCGACTGTAGTTTGTGGGTTCAATTCCCACTCCAGGAAATGTAGTTTAGTATTTTCATTACCTGCATTTGTTAACAAGGCATAACGCGGCATTGAGTTCCGCCACTCAGCACGCAATGCCTCAATTCAGCGGAAAGGGGGGAACGGAGTGTCTTAACACTAGGTTCTCAGGTTCCCTCTGCCTACCCTGCTATATGCGGGATACAGCGTGAAGCCAAAAACAAATTGACAATAATAAGACAAAGTGCAGTATTCTCGCGACACGTAATGTCTGTAAAGTGGGATACAGAGTGTCTGAACATTATTCTCGTAGTTCTCAGCCTAGCATTCTACATGCGCGATACACATCTCTACATGAGAGAGAATCTATAAAAAACTGACGTATATACATATTCTAGTGAATATAAAGTTACCTTTGAAATATTATATTTTTATTCTAAATCCTATTGTACGTGAATATTTATGTGACAAATAACGATGGATGCGTTCAATTGCAAACGTTAGACTTATTGTATGATTTATTAATATTTGAAATTCAAAACGTAATATTTAATATTTTCCTTTCCTCGCTCTGGTAACAAAGTAACGCGGCGTTGAGTTCCGCCACGCAGTACGCAATCATTCAATTCGATAGAAAGTGGGGAACGAAAATGATAAAAGAGATCGGAGTGTCTTAACACTAGGTTCTCAGGTTCCCTCTACCTACCCTGCTATGTGGATACAGTGTGATGTCAAAAAATAAAGCGTGATTTATTCTGTTCTGTCGTTTTTTGTATGTTAGTTTTAATAATGCTGTCCTGAATTTTATGAATTTTTAATTAACTTCAAAAGGAGGAAGAAGTTCTATTGCATTTTTATGTATGTTTCTCATTTAAGTCTTTTTTTTTTTTTTATGGATAGCTTGTTGATGGCAAACGAGCAGAAGGACCACCTGATGGTAGTAAGTTACCTTCGCCCATGAACATCTACAACACCAGAGGCGTTGTAGATGCGTTATAACCTAGAATACAGATGGAAGGGAGAACAATGTAGTAGTAGTACATTTTGGGGAAAGGATGGGTGGGATAGGAAAACCTGGCTTACATGCCATCGAACCGGAGCACATCATAAGATATTTGGCGGTTCGTCTTTGACATGATAGTGGTCGCGAGGCCAGACGGAGGACAGACCTCCTACCACCACACAAACTCTCTTATTGTGTGTTGGACTTATTATCCCTTATTATTTAGTATTTCTATGTTTATATTTTTATTCGGTATTTTTTTTACAATTTATGTATCAGTGATTTATATATCAATACGTGAAAGAAACTTCTTTGACTTCAAATTTATTTTCTATTAAATATTGCGTGTTGAGTGGTGGAACTCAACGCCGCGTTTTGTCTTCATAAACATTGAATTTGAAAAAATCATAAATTTTAAGGTCCAAAGCATATGTACATTCTCATACCTACATACGTATAAATAAACACAAAGTTCTAATGAGTAATCCTCAATCTATCCGATATAGAAGACATTAATTATTCAGCGCAATAAACAGTAACTCTAAGATGCTAAGCAGATGATGCAAGATCTACTTATCCAGCATCCATCAAGAGTTACATATTTACTATAGTAAATAGTATGGGAATAAGACTTTCCATATATAATTGAAATTTCAATAGAAAGAAGGAGACTTTAGATAAAATGCACTAAAATTATTATTATTACGAATAACAAATGACTTGTAAGATCTTAGCTAAATTTAAATGGGACCACATCCGAAGCACTAGCTATCATATAAAAAAAGAATAAACAAAATTGGTTTACCCAGTAAAAAGTTATGCACATAAAAAAATACAGTCGAATTGCGAACCTTCTCCTTATTAAACCCTCAAAACAATAGGTTTTGCAGAGTTGCACAATCATATATGGGAAGAAATACATTTAACATTTCACCCTGTGCGGGAACGGGGTTAGAATACAATTCCCCTCCACCGCTGGGTAGCGTCCCGTAAGAGACGGGTATCCCAGTAGTTTAGTGGTAGGAGGTTCGTCCTCCGACTGGCTCGCGACCACTATCATGTCAAAGACGAACCGCCAAATATCTAATGATGTGTTCCGGTTCGATGGCATGTAAGCTAGGTTTACCCTTTTTCCTGCCCACCCTTTCCCCAAAATGTAGTGGTTCTGATAGCGGACTACTACATTATCCCACCTCCTTTCATCTGTATTCTTTAGGTCAGCAACGCATCTACATCTCTGGTGTTGTAGATGTCCATGGGGGAAGGTAACAACTTACCATCAGGTGGTTCTTCTGCTCGTTTGTCATCCGTTATCCATAAATAAAATAAAATAAATAAAAACATTCTCATGAATCGATTAAAACTGAAAATCGGTTAAAGCTAGTGACAACTTTGTGTAGTGCACGTTTTATTCACGCTATGACAATGTCAATATCAAAAAACTCTTCCGAGTCTCACTGAGTGTCTGACAGACAATGTACAGTTGAAAATACAGGCCGCATTGAAATTTCAGGATTTTCAGAAAATCCTATGGAAACGGGTAAACTGAATTTTTGTATTTTGCAGTCGAAACTATACTATTTCATAGAGAAATTTAAGTACAGTCATAACGTCTAGAGAAGAATTAATTGTTCTTCTACATACAGTGTGAAGCTAAAAAAATAGAAGGCCTTTCTACCTATCCTACTTTGCGAGAAAAAATGTAGTGTTTTATAAAATTAATACATATTATTATTTCACGCTGTATCTCGCATATAGCAGGGTAGGCAGAGGGAACCAGAGAACCTAGTGTTAAGACACTTCATTCTCTTTCAACAATTCCGTTCCCCACTTTCCGCCATTCGGCGGAGGTGAGGCATTGCATGATGAGTGGTGGAACTCAACGCCGCGCTTTGCCTTGTTACCAGACCCAAGAAATGAAAATACTAAATTTTACGTTTCCCGGAGTGGGGATCGAACCCACAACCTGTCGCATTTACAGTCGCATGCTTGTGCCTCTGCGCCACGACAGGCGTTAAATACATATTCCACTTTTTATAACATTTTAATATATACAATCAATAGCTCAATCTCTACTATAAACATGAATGTAAGTTTGTTTGTTACGCTTTCACGCCAAAACTACTCAACCGATTACACTAAAAGAAAATATTTTGGCAAATTCCATTCTTCTCATTTGTAATATTTATAGTTTCTGTTTGGTGGTAGGAGGTTCGTCCTCCGTCTGGCTCGCGACCACTATCATGTCAAAGACGAACCGCCAAATATCTTATTATATGTTCCGGTTCGATGGCATGTAAGCCAGGTTTTCCCCTTTCCCACTCATCCTTTCCCCAAAATGTGGTGGTTCCGATAGCGGACTACTACATTATCCTCCCTTTCCATCTGTATCCTCTAGGTTGGCAACGCATCTAGTACATCTCTTGTGTTGTAGATGTTCATGGGCGAAGGTAACCACTTACCATCAGGCGGTCCTTCTGCTCGTTTGCCATCCGGTATCCATAAAAAAAAAAAAAAAGGCATTTAGTAGCCACGCGAGTGAAGCCGCGGGTAATAGCTAGTTTTAAAATTTTAGTGAAACGGTCACAAGTTCTCCTGCAAACCGTTTTATTCGGTAACTGTGTGTTGACATCGTCTATTTTAGACCAAGGCAGGATATGAATTCTCAACATACAAGTACATTAGGAGTGATTGCGTAATCTCGCACTAATCTAATGTAATATTAGTTACAATGACTCAAAATCTTGTTGATATTTCATTCTTATATAGCATCACATATTA
This sequence comes from Philaethria dido, assembly GCA_033558755.1. NCBI lineage: Eukaryota > Metazoa > Arthropoda > Insecta > Lepidoptera > Nymphalidae > Philaethria > Philaethria dido. Next base: position 8,248 of record JAKGSA010001440.1, read on the forward strand.
TTCTTTATAGCTGGGTTGTCAGAGATGAATGATGATGAATATATGAATAAAAAAAATAAATTAATTAAAAAACCGTTTATTTCTTGCTAAACGGTGGGTATTGACAAATTGGTAGGTATATTATGACATGATAACGCCTCTCGTGGCGCAGAGGCCACGGAGGCGACAGGAGAGAGGCGACAGGTTGTGGGTTCGATTCCCACTCCCGGAAATTTAAAATTTAGTATTTTCATTTCTTGGGTTTGGTAACAAGGCAAAGAGCGGCGTTGAGTTCCGCCACTCAACACGCAATGTCTTAATTCGGCGGAAAGCGGGGAACGGAGTGTCTTAACATTAGGTTCTCAGGTTTCCTCTGCCTACTTCTGCTATATGTGAGATACAGCGTGAAGTTAAAAAAAAATTATTTAGTATATTTTTAGGGCATAGATAGTAGGTAGGGTATAGTAGACAGAGAAAGCAGTGTCAGGACACTCCGTTCCACATTTTTTTTGTAAGGATAAGGAAACAATTAGGTAAAGATAGCGTCTAATCACAAACCACGATTGATTACAGGTTCAACCCTTATTCGCAGAATGGTAGCATTTAAATAATATTCATTTCTCTTCTCGTTCTGATGAGACAAAAAACGGCGTTGAGTTCCGTCATTCAAAGTCACACATGCAATGTCTAGAATTCGGGTGGAAAGTGGACAGCGGAATATCTCGCCTTACAGGAAATAGCATCAAGCTGCAAAAAAAATACTATTTTAACTGAAAGATTTTTCCTCAACCTACGTAAAAAAGAAAAGATTTTCAGTAATTAAGACCCAAAAAGTGGGTGTGAAAAAATAGGTATCATTTATTAGCGTCACAACAAATGATATTGCGTAGTATATATTTATTACGTTTGTTTATGACTATCGCTCAGTGGAAATGTTTAATTTAAAATGTATGAGGATTACGAGTTTAAATATTATGCACTTCTAAGAGGGAAGTAGTCAGTTGGTCAAATTTAATATAGTTTTTTTTATTTCTAATAATTTTTAACATACATGTTGCCTTTGTTTTTACTTATTATTTTTTTTAGCAATTTAACGTTATAAACGTGTAGTGTTTTTAAAGGATTTAGCTTCGCTTCACGTTCTATCCCGTACATAGCAGGGTAAGCAGAGGCCAGAAAATCTAGTGTTAAGACACTCCTTGTTTTTGGAAACGGATTTTTAGAAAGTATTTATGTAGGCATATTAGTCTAGTCTTAACTAATGTTGTAGAAAGTGTAAAATTTAATAAGGAAGAATTAGCAAAAACGATTTTTCCGAGCACGAATTTTACGAATATCATATTCATAGTAAAGAACGTAATAATTAAAAAAAAACTGTTAACAAAAACATAAAAATTTTACTAGCGTCTAAATAAGCTCTCGAACACTAAATAAGCTATGATGACTTTCGCACAAATATATGTCTCGGAGTGGCATCGAATTTACTATCTCCGTCTTATTATAAAATCATATTTCAACCATTGGACCAATAGGTCTTAAAATAGGTAAATAAATAGATAGATAAATTAAAGTCTTGCTTTGCGGACATAAGTGTATAAAGGCGGCCTTATTACTAAAAGTGATCTATTCCAGGCAACTTAATTGTAACGATGTACCAAAAAATTAGGCGTAATGTGGTAAATATATATATGTTTTTCTTTTTTTAGCTTCACGCTGTATCCCGCATAGCAGGGTAGACAGAGGGAACCTGATAACCTAGTGCTAAGACACTCAGTTCTCTTTTAACATTTTCGTTCATTCCGCCGAATTAAGGCATTGAGTGCTGAGTGGCGGAACTCAACGCCGTTCTTTGCCTTTTTACAAGATCGAGGAAATTAATACTAAATATTATTAAATGTTTTCATTTCCTTTTAGGAATTTACAGTCACACGCTTGTGTCTCTGCGCCACGACAACTCTTACATATGTACATATATTAGTTACAAAATTTCATAGAATTGCTATCTTCTATTTTAGTATAAATGATAATATTATTAATATGATACTCGTATTTAAATGTTATACGAAATGTGAGATAAAGTTCAGGCTCTAATAATATATCAAAAATCATATCCAAGTAAGCGTGAAGCTATGTATATATAAGTAAGCTCAAATAATACTTATTTATACAAGTTATTGCAGCTAAAAATAATAATTCGTTTTTAGATTTTTTGTTTTTTTTTTTACATTTAAATAAACTGGTGTCTCCGTTCATGCGTTAATAACGCGTTGCCTAGCAAGATCGCTTTATATAATTATGGATGTCAAACCATGTTAGTGTGTGTAACATTTATTTTATTAATTTAATATATTTTTATTCCATTCATGCATTCCTTCGCTATATAAACTGTAAGAGTGCCAAGTTACAAGCTGCTCCGTGGGTTTGATTTCCACTGGGGAAAAGATGAGATTTTTAATTTTTTTAATTTTTCTACTCGATGTATTTCACGACTTAATACCCAATATCTAGAACTCCACGGAGTGTCTTGACTCTAGCTTCTCTCTGACTATCCTGCAATACGTAATAAATCGCGAACTATTTTTTCGATAAATATTATCATATTAAAAATAGTTACTGTAACAATTTTATGATACTAAGTATATATAATACAGTACTTATATTAATTGTTCCTAAAAAAATTGGGTGAAGTGTTGTGAATCTATGAAAAAATGGAATTTGTTCTCTTAAAGATTTTGGTGTTCAACGTATCAATAAATAATATGAGATATTTGATTTTTGTGATTTTTCCACACATTAAATTAAACTATTTTAACCAAATTGTACTACACTCCCTATTCCCATCTATCCTTTCCCCAGAATGCGGTGGTTCTGATAACGGACTACTACATTGTCCTTCCTTTCCATCTGTATCCTCTAGGTCGGCAACGCATCTACAACATCTCTGGTGTTGTAGATGTCCTTGGGCGAAGGTAGCCACTTACCATCAGGTGGTCCTTCTTCTTGTTTGCCATCCATTATCCGTAAAAAAAAAGTATTTTAACCACATTGCATTACACTCAGACTAAATTCAGACACTAGGTCACTACCTAGAGTATACCTGTAACCACGGACTACTACAAGGTGTTTAAAACGTTGTGTTTCAAAAATATTTAAAATTTCAAAAATTTCAAAAAGTTTTTACGAATACTAAAATATACGCGATTAATCCGTTTGAAATTTTTTCAATTAATTAATGATTAATTACTGAATTATATTTACTATATACCATTATTAGAATAGTTTTAATATTTTTAATTGGCAGTAACAAGATGGATGGCTCGTATCCCACACATGAGAGTATGTTGTATATATGGGCGCAATACTATATATAATGATTTTATTATTTTAAAATTGTTAATTATATTTAAGATTTATATTTTCTTTAGTTTAAGTTAGTAAAATGTTTAAAATGTTCACAGTTTAGAGTAACATTTATATTGTCGTCTGCATTGCATTTTTATGAGCTGACAACTCTCCACTTAATATTTCTCTAAATATTTATATTAACATGAATATTGCATTACTTGTTTTCCCATAAGTTAAAGTAGAGTTAAAGCCGCCGCTATTTAAAATAATATTTATATTTGTAAGTTATTTGTCGATAAGCTAGCGTTCCTCGAACAGATGAAAGCAGCCGTTGTAAGTTAAGCTCACATTCTTTTAAATGTTATTAAGGTCTATTTTGTAAGTTTCTCACGAAACCCCCACCAAGTTACTATGTATTTAAACTCTAACATTTATTTAGTTGACACTCTTCGATTTCTGTATTCAACGCATCAAGTTGTTTTTGAATATTAAAGAATATATTTGTAATAAATATTATAAAATCAAGTAATAAAATAACTTAGCCATCCTGAAAATGAACTAAGACTTATAAGCCTGCATTTTAATTGTGAAAAAGGATCCTGTACAACAATATACCAATATATCGCCGACATATACAATGTGGGCGTTTATCCTTAAGTAAACAAAATAGAAAATAATAACAGTTCATCGAGAAGTAAATAACTGAGTGATTAATTTCATTATTTTTTAAATAATTTCAAACAAATAAGGTTTTCATGTTTTTGATTTTGATGAGCTTCTGATGTGCTGCTCTTGTTGTAGTCCCATTTCAATATAGTTAAGATCTGACAAGTAGTTTTTAAGTTAAGTTAAGTTTATGTTACTTTTAGGTTGCCTTTTTTTGTTAAAATTTCAATTATGGACTATTTACTGCAGACCGATGTGATTTTTAATGAAAATATGTCGCTAATTGTATATGTGGTAGTACTTGGTTCAATTTTGATTTATGCTTTGGGTACTATATATATATACCATAAAAAAACTGTCATTAATGGGCAATTGCCAGATAAGGTACAAATGATACTACAGACCATAGAAAGCTGCTTGGCATGTAGGCTCCTTGAGGAGTATAGCACTGAGAGAGGACTTTTAAAAAATCCAATGTTTTAGGTTTTTGTTAAGTAATAGATGTGTTTAATATTCAAAGCTTATTCAGTGAATGACGCTAGCGGAAACAGTTCAATTTAGTTCTTTAATTATGGTACTTCGAACTTGCCAGTTCAGTTGCAAATTCATTTTCTTTTTCTTTTTTTTTTTTAGCTTCACGCTGTATCCCGCATAAAGCAGGGTAGGCAGTGGGAACCTAGTGTAAAGACACTCCGTTCCCCACTTTCCGCCGAATCGAGGCATTGCGTAATGATTGAAACTCAACGTCGCGCTTATTGCCGTGTTACTGCCTTGTTACCAAACCCAGGAAATGAAAAATTCCATTTCCTGGAGTGGGAATCGAACCCACAACCTGTCGCGTTGCATTCGTTATATACACGACAACGAGGTGTAATATGACAGACACATTTGACAGTTTTACAGTCCACACAAACAAAATGACGGGATACAGCTAGTATATAACAAAAGTATAATCAAATAATTTCAAAATATTTTGCCAAAGTACAAAGAGCTTAACACAATCTGATGTTATACAGTTACTTAATAAGAAAGCTTACAAGTGTCAATTTCGGAGGCTTAGAAAGGAACAGAGCTTTACTAAGTAAGATGAAATAAAGTTCATGGTGGTTTATGGTTATGGTGGTAGGAGGTTCGTCCTCCGTCTGGCTCGCGACCACTATCATGTCAAAGACGAACCGCCAAATATCTTATGATGTGTTCCGGTTCGATGGCATGTAAGCCAGGTTTTCCCCTATCCCACCCATCCTTTCCCCAAAATGTAGTGGTTCCGATAGCGGACTACTACATTGTCCTCCCCTTCCATCTGTATCCTCTAGGTTGGCAACGCATCTACAACGCCTCTGGTATTGTAGATGTTTATGGGCGAAGGTAACCACTTACCATCAGGTGGTCCTTCTGCTCGTTTGCCATCAGTTATCCATAAAAAAAAAATAAAGTATAATATTTTGTAATATGGTTTCGTATTTATATTGTAATAATAGACTTAGGATTTAATTGGGGGCATGGGGGCAAAGTGGGACAATATGTCAGTGTAAGCGTGATTGGTCATTAGTTCTATTCTCGCTTGGGGAAATATATATTTTTTTAGCTTCACGCTGTATCCCGCATATAGCAGGGTAGGCAGAGGGAACCTAAGAACCTAGTGTTAGACAATCCGTTCCCCACTTTCCGCCGAATTGAGGCATTTCGTGCTTAATAGCGGAGCTCAACGCCGCGCTATGCCTTATTACCAAACCCAGGAAATTAAAATACTAACCTTTTACAATTGAAATGATTATATTTAATATATTTTAATTTACTTACTCTGGTAGGATAAATCGCGGTGTTGAGTTACACTTCACTTACTTGATTTTGGGAAGAAAGTGGTAACCGCAGTGTCTGACACTATTGTCTCTTTATCTAATTTACTATGGGGAAATAGTTGTACTTGGATTGTTGAAGTTTTTTTTTTAACTTCACGCTGTATCCCGCATAAAGCAGGGTAGGCAAAAGGAATCTGAGAACCTAGTGTTAAGACACTCCGTTCTCTTTTAACAAATCCGTTCCCCCTTTCGTATACGTACAGCAACCAAATAATAATTAAGATTTTAACAAAAGAAAACATTGACTGCAATTTAAATGAACTAAATAGTAATATCGCGAATAACTTAAAAACTGCTCATTAATTTTTTCCTAAATTTTAATGGCACCATATTACAGAACGCAAAATTAGCTCATTCAGTAAAAAGTTATACATATAATAACAATAACACTAATAACACATAAAAAAATAGACCAATTGATAACTTCCTTTTTTGGAAGTCGGTTAATATGAGAAGCATAAAATTATTAGTAGGAAAGATTGAACACGTCCAAGTAATAATCGTGTCTAGATTGTTAAAGAGCATAATGTATGAGAACCTAATAAACAGTGTCTCTCGGGTAATATAGGAAAATAATATACTTTACATTATAACCTTTGATGCTCATCTTTTTATATTGAAACCATTGGGATAAAAAAACGCCTTTCGTGGCGCCGAGGCACAAGCATGCGACTGTAAACGCGACAGGTTGTGGCTTCGATTCCCATTCCAGGAAATGTAAAAGTTTAGTATTTTCATTTCCTGGCTTTTGTTACAAGGCAAAGCGAGGCGTTGAGTTCCGCCACTAAGAACGCAATGCCTCAATTCGGCGCAAAGTGGGGAAGGGAGTGTCTTAACACTAAGTTCTCACTGCTATATAAGAGATACAGCGTGAAGCTTAAAAAAAATTTGATAAATTTCTAGGCATTTGTATGTTCAGACACTTTGCTAACCGACTTCAGAGAAAGGAGGAGGTTACCAATTCGACTGTATATTATGTATTTTGTTTTACCGCATGACGTTTTACTGGGTGACTCAATTTTAATGATTATTTTTTATATTATAGCTAGTGCTTCCAATGACTTACGGGCACTTATGGTCCATGTGTTAGTTTAAGGGGCCCCTTTTAACCACATATTTCTTAGCCATGTATTATGTACGTGGAGATAATAAATCATAATTTAAAAAATAACAAGAAGAAATCTTAATTGAGCTTGAAGCCTCAAAATAATTCCTTTGGGAATATCTATTATGTTACAAAAGCTGTATATTTTCATCTTCCGATTATATCACTTAGCCTATGCTTAATTAAATAACTACTCGAGCGTAACTTCTGGTTCCGTGAGCAATCCGGAAATAAGTGAAATATTTAACCAGTACGTCGGTTTCATTATTATAAGTTTCTAATTAGTTAAGAGGTGTTAAGGAATAATTTTAGGGAGGCATAAAATATTATTACTATATCTGCATAGCAGGGTAGTTATAGAGAACCTAGCGTTAAGACACTCTGGAACGGAATTTAACGCCGCATTTTTATACATACATATACAAACAAAATATTTTTGTTTTCTATTCAAAGTCAAATAATTTTATTCAAAATAAGAAGTTACATGCTTCATTTTTTGAACGTCAAAAAATTTACCACCGGTTCACTAAATATAATGCCCCCAGGACCTGAGAAGAACCGGCGCAAGAGAAACTCAGCGTGACTTTTTTTTTTCTTTAACTCACCCCACTTCAGGCCACCAAAATACTCACAATGAATGAAAAAACCCCTCTCAAAGCCGTAACCCGCCAACACAAAAACATAAAACGTCATTTTATTTATTTATTTATTTATTTTATTCTTTATTACACCAACAAACAATTAAACAAAAGAAACAAAAAGAAGTGCAAGTAAAATTTTGGTGTAAAGGCGGCCCATCACCCACAGGTGATCTCTTCCAGGCAACCCCTACCATGGAAAAGAAAAAATAATGTGCAGAGATATAGATAGGTTCGGCGTACAAAAATGTGATATTAATATTTTCTTAATATAATAAACTTACTTCTTAAAAATTTACAATCTATAAATACATGCAAGCTTACATAAATAACTAAGTAAAAATATATGGTAACGTATATATAATTGTATAAAAACAAAAATAAAATAATAATAAACTTACATACACAATGTTTACATAAAAACATAAAAATTTATAAAGAAAGAAAAAGTGGTCTCTTGGAGACGATCGTAAGTGTTTAAACATGTACACGGAGCCTGATCTTGATTTACATATCCTCGAAGAGTGTTCCACAGAGTAGCAGCTTTACCGTAATGAGTCGCCATAGGGTTTTTAAAAAAAGGGACAAAACCGGCAATCTAATTTATTATTTTAGTTTTCTGAATCATTACAAGATCTTCAGAAACCTTTGTAATTGATTGAATAAAAAAGCTTCCAAAGCTGCATTAATATTTAAAAATGTATGAAATATTTACTTCAAATTAATGGGGTAGAATTCCGGAACCCTGGTTCCTGGCTAAACACTTATTAAATGATAAACATTGTTTAATTGGGTAAATTGGATACCTTACATATAATAATTCAAGCGGGAGCTCATGTAGTCAATCGATTTAGCCTGACTCTTTGTGATAGCAACAGTCTCAAATTATACTTCACATACAACTTTTTACATTTATATATGAAGTCAGTTCCCGCATGTATGTATTATTCGCCATACCCCGCATATAGCAGGATAGGCAGAGGGAACCTAGTGTTAAGACACCTGCTCCTCACTTTCCACCGAATTGAGGTAATATTGGTGTGTTGAGTGGCGGAACTCAATGCCGCGCTTTTGTCTTAGTTATCAACTCAGG
>JAKGSA010001440.1:23060-63061 GCA_033558755.1 Philaethria dido
TATATATAATGAATAAATTATAATGTCATTTTACTTAAATTACATATGTTTTTGCTTAAATTAAGGCACAACGTAAACGCGATTGGTTGTAGGCTCGATTTCCACTCAAGGGAATAATTTTATTTAAATTATTTTAATTTCTCGGCTCTAGTAAGACAAAGTGCGGCGTTGAGTTCCGTCACTTAATATGTAACATATCGAATTCGGCAGGAATTAGGCGAACGTTGTGCCTCGACACAAGGTTTACTATGACCCTGCAGTGTGCAAGAAAGCGTATTTTTATCATACGGTATAGAGGGAATCTAATTCTATTCTTTTTTTTTAACTTCACGCTGTATCCCGCATATAGCAGGGTAGGCAGAGGGAACCTGAGAACCTAGTGTTAAGACACTCCGTTCTCTTATAGCAATTCCATTCCCCACTTTCCGCGGAATCGAGGCATTGCGTGTTGAGTGGCGGAACTCGACGCCGCGCTTTGTCTTCTTACCCAACCCAGGAAATGAAAATACTAACATTTCCTGGAGTGGGAATCGAACCCACAACCTGTGGCCCTTACAGTCGCACTCTTGTGCCTCTGCGCCACGACAGGCGTTCTAATTATATGACACTCCTATATCATTTTACAACTGCATAGAGGAAATTACGTTTCGAAGATCGATACTCCGCTATTTATCTAACCCTCTTAAACCTATGTTATATTATACCTGTGTCAATGTACTCGCTTGTTCTTATTCAGCCACCACTTACGTCTATTTTTAAAAAAAAATGCCATCTATTCGATAAAAATCAATTTAAGTACATTTTTACAGTCGTATGCGTATGTCTCTGTGCCACGACAGGTCTTAATAAATAGATAATAATAAATAGATAACATAATATTCATTGTTTTTTACTTAAAAATATATATAATTTAATATTTGCTTCAATATGAAAGTAATAGTAATAATTCCTTATACATTAATCTTCCTGGAAACGAATAAATCCTACAAGTCAAAATTCTTGGAATTTTAAATTATATTTCAAACTGCTTTCTATGAAAATGTTCATAAACCGAATTACTTACCAACTTTAAAAGTGGCAGTCAAATATTATTATTTAGCTTTACCACTAACAGCTACGCATCTTGTAAAAAATTGCAAATTTGTTTGTTGTGTTGTTGTAATTTGTTCTCTCTACAGAGATGCTAACAACATAAATAAGTTGTAACAAGCGTTGAATCACGCAAAAACGCCTGTCGTGGCGCAAAGGCACAAGCGTGCGACTGTAAACGCGACAGGTTGTGGGTTCGATTCCCACTCCAGGAAATGTAAAATTTAGTATTTTCATTTCTTGGGTTTGGTAACAAGGCAAAGCGCGGCGTTGAGTTCCGCCACTCAACACGCAATGCCTCAATTCGGCGAAAAGTGAGGAACGGAATTCTTGAAAGAGAATGGAGTGTCTTAACACCAGGTTCTCTGGTTCCCTCTGTCTACCCTGCTATATGCGGGATACAGCGTGAAGTTAAAAAAAAAAAGCAAACCTACAAGCCCACTTTATATAGAATTGAAACAGAGTGCTATGACACTAGGGTTTTCCCGTTAGAGAGGTATCTCTCTAAAAACCGTGAAACTGAAGAAATAATAATTTTACAAAATATTATTTTTAAGCACAAAACTGTTTCACTCTTATAGAACTTGTCTCTATCTTTCAAAATCCTCCTATAAGCAATTTTCACGTTTCGATACATTCAAAATAAATATTTACCAGTGAGAGATATAAAGCTTTAAAGCCTTTACACATCCGTAACTTTTTGATTATTTTTTTTATATGATAGCTACATATATACATACATTCACGCTGTATCCCGTATATAGCAGAACCTAGTGTTAAGACACTCTGTTCCCTACTTTCCACCGAATTGAGGCATTGCGTGCTGAGTGGCGGAACTCAACGCCGCGCTTTGCCTTGTGTTACCAAACCCAGGAAATGAAATATCCATTTCCTGGAGTGGGAATCGAACCCACAACCTGTTGGGCTTACAGTCGTACGCTTGTGCCTCTGCGCCACGGCATACGGGGATAGCTAGTGTTTCTTATATGATTTCACTTATTATTTTTTTCAGGTTTAACAAGTACTTAGTAGTTTTTGAGATATTCGTAATAATGTTATGTCAAAGAAACTAAGTAACCCAGCAAAATTCAAAAGTAATTATTTTGTTTTCAGGCTGTATCGGATTTCCTGCTTGGTGTATTTTGTCTGCCTTTTACACTAGTGGGGCAGATTTATAGGCGATTCCTCTTTGGCGCAGTTCTTTGCAAGTTAATACCATTTTTACAAGGTAAGTTTTAAAAATATAATTTTATAATAATAAAAATTATAATATTTTTTGTATGTATAATTTAAATAGTAAAACTAAAATACATATATTTTTATTTATGTTGATAAGAATGCTGGCTGTATAAGTTAGTGGCTGTCTATAGATTACTTTAATAAAATAAAAAAAAGAAAAAGAAAATGGCCGCTCGAAAGTTTGTTTATTTAAAATTTTAAATATTTAATACGTTCAAGTTTATATTTATTATTTATATTTAGCATTTAAATGTACGGACGAATTTTAAAAATATAATAACCTGATGGCATTTATGGTTGGCAATATTTATTATAGTACGACATGAAATAATTTATTGCTAAGTTTTCTGTAACATTATTATTACAAAAGCAAGATAAAATAAATAGATAAAATTTTAACAAAAAAAACCGATTTCAAATAAAATTGTTACGAATAACTCAAAAACTACTTTGTCATATCTTAACTTAATTGAAATGAAACATTTTAATGGGACCACATGAAAAGCACTAGATCTCATGTGGATCATCATATACAGTAAAACACAAAACCCCTTTTCCTCAAATCGGTTAAAACAAAATAATAAAGTTTTTTTTTTAACTTCACGCTGTATCCCGCATGTAGCGGGGTAGGCAGAGGAAACCAGAGAACCTAGTGTAAATACACTCCATTCTCTTTCAACAATTCCGTTTCCCACTTTCCACCGAATTGAGGCATTGCGTGTTGAGTGGTGGAACTCAACGCCGCCTGTCGTGGCGCAGAGGCACAAGTGTGCGACTGTAAACACGACAGTTTGTGGGTTCGATTCCCACTCCAGGAAATGTAAAATTTAGTATTTTCATTTCTTGGGCTTGGTAACAAGGCAAATAATAAAATTAAACGCAATAATAACAGAATAGAAAACTCTTTATATGAGACATGTTATGTTCGCAATACAAATAAAATAAAGCATCCGCCGCCATCTTTGAATAGCATAATATAGGCATTTACACTATCTTGAATATTTCAATATTTGCGAGATATAAGACGCTGTGAATATTTGTGGAATTTTATAAGGTTGTGGGTTCGATTTCCACTCTGGGGCGAAGATAACGAAAAATATTATGTTAGAATGGTAATAATAACTCGTATGCAATCAATTATATATTAAAATTGAAAATCGGTGAGAGCTACAACGTGCTAGCGATCAAAACAACTTAGGAAACGAACAAACAGTAAGTTTTAGAAAAGCGTATAAAAATTTCGAACGCAAACGGATATAGAAAATTTTGTTTGGTGGTAGGAGGTTCGTCCTCCGTCTGAGCTCGCGACCACGTATCAAATGTCAAAGACGAACCGCCAAATATCTTATGATCGTGTTCCGGTTCGATGGCATGTAAAACTTTAAAAACTTCAAAAACATCAGCGAAGTTTCCTAGTTGATAGTCGACGGCCAAAACGGACGAGGGTAATTTCGATCGACTGTATACCTCGCTATAGATTATGGTTTCTATTGTTAGAAACATTAGATATTGATATCTAAATGATTTTCATTTCTCCGCCCAGGTTAAGCAGCGTAGCGTTGAGTTACGGTAATAATTATTTACACAATTTTCGCTATTTATTTTGTCTTGACACTAGATACTTTGACTACCCTATACGAGATAAAGCATGAAGCCGTTTTATTTATATTAGTGTCCTCGTTGACGCGTTAACAACGCGTCGCCTAGCAACGTATATGTCACTTTATATAAACATGCATATCAAACCATGGTAGTATTTTGAATGGTGTAACATTTATTTTATTAATTTCATATATTTTAATTCATTATTTTAATAAGATATTATTATTCTGCACTCCTTCGCTATATAAACTATAAGTGTGTCAAGTTTCATGCCTCTCCGTCCGCGTAATTTTCGTAAAAAGGGATACAAAGTTTTTGGCTCACGTATCTAATATATAGATATAAGGCCGCATACGGCATACGGTCCAGTCGTCCTACCTAGAAACTAAAATACTAATATCTACCTAACCTACATGATACTTGTACTGCATTTGTGGTACATTCACAGTAGATAATGTAGAAAATATTCCCACGATCTTATACAAATGTAAATTGAAACAAGACAAATAGTCTGTCGTGGCGCAGAGGCACAAGCGTGCGACTGTAAACGCGACAGGTTGTGGTTTCGATTCCCACTCCAGGAAATGTAAAATTTAGTATTTTCATTTCTTGGGTTTGGTAACAAGGCAAAGCGCGGCGTTGAGCTCCGTCATTTCAATGTCAATTCGGCGGAAAGTGGGGAACGGAATTGTTGAAAGAGAATGGAGTGTCTTAACACTAGGTTCTCTGGTTCCCTCTGCCTACCCTGCTATATGCGGGTTACAGCGTGACGTTAAAAAAAGAAAAAAAAAAGTAAAAAAGAATCATCAAAATTGGTGCATAATAATACCCAGTATAATATTATATATAAAAAAATGGGACTTCCTGTTTGGAAGTTGGTTAAAATGACAAATAAGGGCGTTTTTGTGTTAAAAGTTGTTACCTAATTAGTGAGAAGAGAATCTAGTGTTAAGACACTCCGTTCTCTTTTAACAATTCCGTTCCCCACTTTTCGCCGGATTAAGGCATTGTGTACTGAGTGACGGAGCTCAACGCCGCGCTTTGCCTCATTCTGGAATGACCAGAGACCTAACCCAGAAAATTAAAATATAAAATATTATTTTAAAATTTTCATTTTTTTGGAGTGGGTATCGAACCCACAACCTGTCGCGTTTACAGTCGCACGCTTGTGCCTCTGGGCCACGACAGGCTTTTAAAAATCGAACCCACAATTATCGTATGTGCACGTTATCATCACATTTATTCATTTAGCTTTATTGAAAACGGTATTTATCGTAATAGCTCTGGTAGAGTTAATAAAAAATATATTTTTGCAATGTAAAATGATGGTTAAGTAATAATTTAAATAAGTACGCTTTAAAATATATATGCAATTATGGTTTTAATTTTGACATTTAATTGTTATATTTAGTTGTTAGTAGCCATCTTGGCGCAGTGACTGTAATCGCAATTGGTTTGGGTTCTATTCCCACTTGGGGATATTTAAGTTATTATAATTTTCTTTGCTATGGTTATACAAAGCGTGACGTTATTTTCCGTCACTAATATACTATCTTGCTTTCGCTAGTAAAGCGGAGAACGGAGTGTTTCAACACTTAATTCTATCTGAAAACTTGCAATGCCTGAAAAACGTATGGTTTTTTTTTATGTTTTTTTAGTCTGTTACATATAAATGAATGGTTGCTTGACCCTGTTGAAAATTAGAAGGTCATAAGTTCGATTCTGCTTCGACGGATATAAATGGCAGTAAATTTTAGTTTTATGCCTGAGTTATTTTTATTACTATCTTGACTATCTCCCCTAACTTCCGATGTAGGCAGAGTTTAGGAGTAATATATGGTTATCGTTTTCCATTTCCTGTCCTATGAAACATATATGTTATGCTAGTTGGCGGAATTTAACACTGAATTTTCATGAAATTGTTGTTAAATTTTTTTGAGACTATCTCACAAATAGCAGGGTAGTCAGAAGGAACCTGAGAACCTAGTGTTAAGACAATTCGTTCTCTTAAGATTTCCGTTCGTCACTATTCGCCGAATTGAGGCATAATTATAAATAGTATAATAATAAATATTATATAATAAAAAAAAATAAAAATCACCTGTCGTGGCGCAGAGGCTCAAGCGTGCCTCTAAGGGACTGTAAACACGACAGGTTGTGGGTTCGATTCACACTCCAAGAAATGTTAGTATTTTCATTTCCTGGGTTTGGCAAAGCAAAGTGCGGCGTTGGGTTCCGCCACTCAACTCGCAATACCTCAATTTGGCGGAAAGTGGGGAAAAAAAAATATTTAATTTAATATTTAACGTTTATTTTATCTGGTCAATAATTGGAAATCAATCAGTGATATATCACTTTTATGCCTCTCGCACCTACCTTTACCGCGTATGAATTAACTCTACATCTATTTCTACTCAGTTTGCTGGCAATTTGGAAGTACTTGTTTACTTTGAAATGTTGACCTTTGGAATGTTTATTTCCCACGGAATGTTATTTCTACCAGAATTATAATAAAGATTTCTCAGAAATGGAATTGCGAGTGATAAGATGTTCTTAATAGTGCCAAATCACCTTATTTACCTATTTATATATTTTAAATTGCTAATTAGTTCATTAACGAATGAAATCCATGTCTTTGAAGTTCAAATTTAGTTCTGTAAAGAGTGAATAAGATGATATATTGAAAATACATACTTTTAGGGTATTTTTAATTATTTACAAACTAAGTAGGCAAAGCCCTAGATGAGTTCCGTCACTCAGCACGCAATGCCTCAGTTCGGCGGTAAATACGGTACGGAAATGTTCAAAGAGAACGGAGTGTGTCAACACTAGATTTTCATGTTCCCTCTGCCTGCCCTGCTATATAGCAGGCATCCTGTACATACGGGATACAACGTGAAGCTAAAAAAAAGTTGTTGCTTTGTTATTTGTTTCTTTTCTCCTGAAAATATTAGAACTGTTTGAAATTATTATTTTTAGTCAATAATTTAACTATAAACAAAGCGATCCAAATGCCTAAGGAAGGGAAATGTTAAAGGAGAACGGAGTGTCTTAACACAAGGTTCTCTGGTTCCCTCTGCCTACCCTGCTATGTGCGGGATACAGCGTGAAAAAAAAGTATATGCAAGTACATTTGTCAACCTATTCACGTCATGTGGATAAGTTAACCATTATTTGTTATTATCTCCCATACAAAAGATACGATGCCAAGGTAAGATAGCCTATTTGAAATGTCTTAACATATTTACTTGTCTTTCCTGGAGTTTAGCCCTTATAAGCCCAGCTTAAGGGAAGCAAGAAGATTAGAATAAAACAGATATGTTTCGTAATCTTGTAAGGCGCTGGTTTCGGTATATAATACATTATGTGTGAACAAAAAATGGAGACAGATTTTCGTTGAAACATTTTGTCTGTTGTTGTTTTATAGGTACGTAAATATAGAAAAAAAATATATACGAGTATGTTAGGCGCAGAGGTACAAGCGTGCGTCTGTAAACGCGACAGGTTGCGGGTTCGATTCCCACTCCAGGAAATGGAATTTTTTATTTCCTGGGTTTGGTAACAAAGCAAAGCGATCACTCAGTTCGGCGGAAAGTGGGAAACGGAATGTCTTAACACTAAGTTCCCTCTGTCTACCCTGCTATATGCGACTACGGCGTGAAGCAATTTATGTACGTATGTTTTATATATGTATGATTATAAAATATATTTATTTCAGTTTGACATTTTCTTTAACTATTTGCGACGTAAAGATATCAGCCTATTAAATTACTAGCACAATATACTAGTAGTTACATAATCATCATTATATTTAAAAAAAGCATAAAAAAAGAAAGAAATATACTGTACTAATAACAACGCCTTTAATAGCGAATATTCTACAATAAAGAAAATTGGAAGAGCACTACTCTAGTAGTGCGGTAATAATATTTTCTTTTTGTGTGTATGGCGGGGGTAGCAGGTAACTAGAAATCCAGGTGTTAGGACACTACGTCCTCTTTGCCCGATTGCCCGATTTCCTTCTATTTTTAAAATTGAATACAATACGTATAGATGTATTGTATGATAACTTTCAGCGTAAAAAACAATAATTGCGATTATTAGGGACAATAATATCCCAAAATAATAAAAATCGGTGATCTAAATCTTTCTGGGTATATATGAGTTAAAATCATACATTTTTTTTTTTTTTTTTACTGAGAAGCCGGATCTGCATCCACACAAATCATAGTACAAAAATATCGTTGTAAAAGATTTAATGCATGCATTAGCATTTTTATGCACGAAGAATAATTGTCCTTTGGGATTAGCATATTACGTTTTCCCGAAACCAAGTAGCTTTATTCTGTTCTTATAACTGAACGTGGACGGTGGCATCTATTTTTATGATACCACGGCACTAAATCCATATTATCCAAGTGTTATGGAAATTGCATTCGCTGGTGTAGATTTTTTTCTAAATTTTTTACCGAAATTTCTCTTTTGAACCTTATTCTTTCTAGTTCTGTGGTTGCACGCGTAAAGAATTTTAAGTCAAATGTATTGATTTTTTGGAAATCATAAAAGTAAAAATTTACTTGTTACCTAGAATTGCCTCTCATTCAAATTTGATTTTGAGTATTTACCTGATTCTGTCAATATCTTTTAATGTGTCTTTTAGGTCTATGTCTATTTTTTTTGGCGTTTAATCAAAAAAAAAAATTACTTAAACTTCAAACTCCTTACATACTGCCATAACATTAAGTAATGATTGTTGAAACTATAAACTTATATATTATAATTAAATTAAATGCTTTTGCCATTAATTTTAAAATCATAACTTAGGAACTGCGAAACGATGCTCCTGTAAAGTCATAGAACCCGTTGATTACTGTGGCAGTAACGGACAGCTTAAACCAGCAGAAGGGACCACCTGATGGTGAAAAGTGGCTACCTTCGCCCTTAGACATCTACAACGCAGAGATGTTGTAGATGCGTTACTTTCGACCTAGAGGATACTGATGGAAGGGGAGCAGTGCCCAGTATTGATCCACTATCCAGAACACCACATTTTGGGAAAGGATGGGTGGGAAAGGAGAAAATCTGGCTTCACATGCCATCCAGACGGAACACATCATTAGATATTTAAAACCGAATATACCCGAAACTTTATAAAATTAAAAGCTTTGTAGGCACGTAGAAGCACGATCTTTATTCACATACGTTCAGATTTCGCAGCTTGAAAATGTTTGCAACATGCACTTTTAAAACTTGCAAACCGACAGAAATGTTAAACTTATGGCTTGCATGCGATCGCTTCTATGCCATATCTGAAGTACGTGTCTTATGTTCCGTTATATATATATATATATATATATATATATATATATATATATATATATATATATATATATAGATACAACGTGAAAAAAAAAAAAAAAGTATATACAAAGTCCATTTGTCAACCTATTCACGTCATGTGGATAAGTTAACCATTATTTGTTATTATCTCCCATGCAAAAGATACGATGCTGCCAAGGTAAGATGGCCTATTTGGAAATGTCTTAACATGTATTTACTTGTCTTTCCTGGAGTTTTTAGCCCATATAAGCCCAGCTTAGGAAGCAAGAAGATTAGAGATAAAACAAAAGATATGTTTCAATCTTGTAAGGCGCTGGTTTCAGTATATAGCCATTATGTGTGAACAAAAATATAGAAAACGAATTTTCGCTTAAAGATTTTTGTCTGTTGTTGTTTTCATGGAAATTTACGTGAAGAGGAAATTAGAATTATATATTAATAAAACTTGTCACAACCACTCCAAATAAGAAAAATAGTGTACGTATGTATGTTTAAAAGTTATGCACTAGTGACCCCGTTGACGCGTTAATAACGCGTCCCTATAGCTTTGCCTTCAATGTATATGTCACTTTATGTATAAACATGGATGTCAAACCATGGTAATTAATGTAATTATTTATTTTATTAATTTTATATTTTTTTATATATTATTTAAAAGACCTTTATCGTTCTGCACTCCTTTGCTATAAACTGTAAATTGTGCCAAGTTTGTACTCTCTTTCGTCCGTGCTAAGTGGCGGAACTTAACGCCGCGCTTTGCCTTTTTAATGGGAATGAAAATACTAAATATTATTTAAATTTTTATTTCCTGGGTGGAACGAGACCCCTGGCCTGTCGCGTTTGATGCCCCAGACGTTAAGTTTTTATAAAATCTAAAAAATTATGGAAGATAGAATGCAAATTCAGGGTGAACAAAATTGTGGGGGTCCACTTCTATTATACGAATAAATTATATCTAATAATCTAATAAGCTAAACTGAGTTACAGAATCATCATTATATTTAAAAAAAGCATAAAAAGAAATATACTGTACTAATAACAACGCCTTTAATAGCGAATATTCACAATAAAGTGGAAGAGCCTTTTTACTCTTAATTAGTGCGGTAATAATATTTTTCTTTGTGTGTATGGCAGGGTAAGCAGAGTAACTAAAAATCCAGGTGTTAGGACATTCGTCCTCTTTTAACGATGCCGTTCCTACGTATATTCTAATTTTAAAATTGAATACCACAATACGTGTATAGATGTATTGTATGATAATTTTCAGCATTAAAAAACAATAATTGCTATTATTTGGGACAATAATACCCCAAAATCATAAAAATCGGTGATCCTAAAATCTTTCTGGGCATATATGAGTTAAAATCATACATTTTTTTTTTACTGAGAAACCGGATTTGCATCCACACGCCGTCATAGTAAAAATATCATTGCTTAAAAGATTTAATGCATGCATTAGCATTTTTATGCACGAAGAATAGTGTCCTTTGGGATTAGCATATTACGTTCGAAGCAAATAGCTTTATTCTGTTCTTATAACTAAAGGTGGACGGTGGCGTCTATTTTTATGATACCCACGACGCACTAAATCCATATTATCCAAGTGTTATGGAAATTGCATTCGCTGGTGTAGATTTTTTTCTAAATTTTTGCAAAGAAATTTCTCTTTTGAACCTTATTCTTTCTAGTTCTGTGGTTGCAGCGTAAAGAATTTTAAGTCCAAATGTATTGATTTTGGAAAATCATAAGTAAAAATTTGCCAATTTTTCCAAAATTATATAATTAATCAAATTTGATTTTGAAGTATTTACCTGATTCTGTCAATATCTTTCAATGTGTCTTTTTAGGTCTACGTTAAATCCAAAAATTTTCTAAGCGAAATTTCAAACTCTTTACGCTGCTGCCATAACATTAAGTAATGATTGTTGAAACTATAAACTTATATATTATAATTAAATTAAATCTTTATACATTAATTTTATAATCATAACTTGGGAACTGTAAAATGATACTCCTGTAAAGTCATAGAACCCGTTGATATACCCGAAACTTTACATAAAATTAAAAGCTTTGTAGGTAGAGCTTACGATCTTTATTTCACATACGTTCAGATTTCGCAACGAAAATGTTGCAAAATGCACTTTTAAAACTTGCATACCGACGAAATGTTGAGCTTTATAGCTTGCATCGTCGCTTCTAGCATATACGAGTACGTTTGTATGTACTAGATACCTTTATATAAATATAAATTGAATATTACATATATATATATATATATACCCTCATAGCAGGGTAGTCGCAAAATATTCTTAAGACACTCCATTATTTCGTAATATCATACCCAAAAATGCTCAAAAGCTTCTGTGTTATTTTTATATATATGTTATATTATTGCAAAACGCCTGTCGTGGCGCAGATGCACAAGCATGCGACTGTAAACACGACAGGTTGTGGGTTCGATTCCCACTCCAGGAAATAGCATTTTTCATTTCCTGGGTTGTGTAACAAGGCAAAGCGCGGCGTTGAGTTCTGCCACTCAGCACGCAATGTCTTAATTCGGTGGAAAGTGGGGAATGGAGTGTCTTAACACTAGGTTCTCTCTGCCTACCCTGCTATTTGCGGGGTACAGCGTGAAGCTAAAAAAAATATATATTACTGCAAAGTTTTATCTAATTGTGTTCAGTAATTTTTGTATGAAAGAGTAATAAATATCATCAATATATAATAAATATTTATAATTTTTATAGGATGTATCAAAAAATGATGTATACAGAGCAATTAATTTAAAAAATATTTAAAGAAATGTATGTCGCAGCAAAAATGTTAACACATTTCGTAGGGTCGGACAAAAGCTATTTGAAAATAGTCGCTTAGGAAGCCATAAAGAAGTGGGTAATAAAGTTCATATGAAGCATATTTTTACGTTTATTTTTCGTTACTTTTTTATGTTTGTACGTAGTTTAATTTTGTGAAGAGAAGTTGCGTACTTGATTGTTTTTATGCTATAAATAATTATTTTTTTCGAGGTTGTCATAGTGCAGTGGGTAGTGTCTTACTGTAAAAGCGGTGATTGCGGGTTCAATCTTAATCGAGTTTTAATTATATTTAAATTATTTTTATTTCCCGTTCTGTGAATGCAAAGCGTGGTGTTGAATTTATCACCACATGCAACACCTTTTTTTTGATACGCGCTTTGATTTTTGGGGACTCGGAGAGGTTATATCGGACTCCGGACCGGCTGTAAAGAGGCCAACCGTATACCCACTAAAACCTCGCAATGCTCCTTCTCTACCGCCACTGGCCGATGCCCATGGGAACTGCCCCAATCATCAGTGGAAACCTCGGCGGTGGCACAACATGCAACACCTGGCAATCGAGCGACGAAGTGATTTGGCATTAGGTTCTTTAAGGTTAACCCTGCTTTGCGGAAAATTGTCTTCTTTTTTTATAATTTTTCTATATTTTATGCTTTTCGTGTAAAATAATAGATATGTTTTTTTATATTTAAGAATCTATTTTAATTTATTATCTTGTAAAGTAAATTGTATTATAAAATATTATAAAATAGATAGTGACATTAGTTATTTGGTCTGATCCATGCCATCCATTTGGCATAATGATTTTTGTAGCTTCACGCTGTACCCCGCATATAGCAGGGTAGACAGAGGGAACTTGAGAACTAAGTGTTAAAACACTCCATTGTCTTTCAATAATTCTGTTCCCCATTTTCCGCCGGATGGAAGCATTGTGTGCTGAGTGGCGGAACTCGACGCCGCGCTTGGCCTTGTTACTAGACCCAGAAAATGAAAATACTAAATATTATTTATTATTTTCATTTCCTGAAGTGTGAATCGAACCCACAACCCGTTGCGTTTACAGCCACACGCTTGTGCCACTGCGCCAGGACAGGCGTCTCATTAGATACTCGTACATTCATATTATCTGTTTTTCAATCATCAACTTCGATTCTCAATAACATAATAACATAATATAGTCTGATCCTAATATATATGCAAATATTTGAAATAATAGACACGGTTACATGTATGGAAATTAAGTACATAAAATTTAGTATTTTAATTTCTTGGGTTTGGTAACAAGGCAAAGCGCGGCGTTGAGTTTCGCCACTCAACACGCAATGCCTCAATTTGGCGGAAATTGGGGAACGGAAATATTGAAAGAGAATGGAGTGTCTTAACACTAGGTTCTCTGGCTCCCTCTGCCTACCCCGCTATATGCGGGATACAGCGTGAAGTTAAAAAAAAAGTAAATAACTGTCTTGTAATACTGTCTATCAGTAATTGTAAGATTTTTTTTTATATAAAATATAATAGATTTTTTCAGCTTCACGCTTTATCCCTGGCGAGATAGTTAGTAAGAAACGCTACGGTCCCTGCATACTTCTTTCACACCCTCCACAGTCATCAATCAACCTCTTCATACAATAACCAACAGGGGGTCCTCATGTTTTTTACGTGACCGTCCTTCAGTAGTGATACTGTGATCTTGAAAGTAAACTGTGGTCTGCCTTCTACCTCTTTTAAATATAAATAGTGGATGTATAATAATATAATAATAATATAAAACTTTCTGTATTCACTGAGTGACTGATAGACAAAATACAGTCAACACTACTGGATATATATATATATATATATATATATATATATATATATATATACCATATATATTAGAGGTACATTAAACAAAATTGTCATAGTTTTTTAGCTTTAAAATTAAATAATTATTATAGAAGAACGGTAATATAAATTTATTTAAAATATTGCCCATCACTTGCAACCACTTTCCCTGCATCTTTCAGGCAGCATTTGAATCCCGGTGAAGACTCCTTGTCTTTTGAGGCTATCCACGAATCAGTAAATCAGTCAGATAAAATCAGTAATATTAATAGGTTATGGTGTTCTTGAATGTCCAAACAATTTTTTTAACCAGTTATCATCTGCGAAACCTAACCGAAACTCCGTGCCTCGCCATCTACAATAAAACGGAACGGACTTATTTGTACACCTATACATATATATACATATATTTTATACTATGAGAGATTTTCTCAACATTCCTACGAGAATGGGGAAAAAATATTTTATGTTTTGACGTAACGTTCATAAAGCCCACGCCATCTAAGTTGCGAGCAACAGCTTGTAATTCTATTATCTCATAAGATTAGTTGCAATGGCAACTGATTAATGTATTTAGTAAATTCATATTGTAATAATATCTTATATAATCACGCCTTCACATAATCAAATTTAGTTTCAAATACGTAAAATGGATAATTTATACTTGAATGAAAAAACTATATACTTTTATGAAAACTATATAGAGGCACTATTATATTTGGCATACATATAGTGATTACCTTACTTTGTGCTACGAGTTATACCTTACGAGTTATAGCCCGTAATTTCGTTTTGTGTAGAGTATAAAATGTAGAATGCCTCAATCTGGCGGAAAGTGGGGAACGGATTTGTTTGATAGAGAACGGAGTGTCTTAACACTAGGTTCTCTGGTTCCCTCTGCCTATCCCGCTATATGCGAGATACTCGTACAGTGAAGTTAAAAAAATATATAAATTATATAAATATAAATTGCAAAAAAAAAATTTCTTTGAGTTCCGTTCAATTACGTTATGTTACAGGAGATTATTACCGACTTCAAAAAAAGGACTAAGTTCTAAATTCGGCTGGATTTTTTATGTCTGATACCATACGAGTATAACTTTTTATTCAGTGAACCAATTTTAATTATTCTTTTGACATATATAATTATGATAGATAGTGCTTCTGATATAGGTATATTTACTTGACTGTAGGAGTAGTTTTGGAGCTATTCGTAATAATGTTACTTTAAGGTACATTTTATTTGAAATCTTAATATATTTTTTAAATCATATATATAAAGTTTAAGTCAAACTTCCTCTTTTCGCTAAATTCATTTCTTTCAAAGAATCTAATAATTCAAATTCTCCTAACAAGAAATGAATGTAATGAAAACTCGATGTTACGTAAATGAATCCAATATACATCGCGTTATTAAAATTGTTCTAATGGAAGCCAAGATCTTAGCGACAATATTAAGCCATGTTTTATTATAGAAAATAAAAAATAATATTACAGTACTTTTTTTTATATTATTTTTTATATTTTAAAGTGTTAAGCACATACTTAGGATACGAAAAACATTTTTAGAAAGCGTATAAGAATTTGAACGCAGCGGTACTCAAACCCGGGACTGTTGAAAACCTTCCAATTCTGACCGCTAAGTCAAGAGAACACAAGATTTTTTAGAAATATTTTGTATTAAACTACTTTACTAAGTATTTCTACGAGAATCCATCAGTTTTACAATAACACGTTCCACAAATATAGTGTAGTTGCTGGTTAAGTTTTATTTATTTATTTATTTATAACTCTTTATTGTACACACATAAAATAAATAAAATAGAAAATACACACAAGGATTAGATATACAATAGGCGACCTTATCGCTAAAATAGCGATCTCTTCCAGGCAACCTTAAGGCATAAGAAAGCGCAAAATAAAACTCAGAGAGAGAGAGAGAGAGAAGTTTATTTTCTTCTTAAATATTTTATGTCGCATAACAGAGAAGTAAGAGGGAACGTAGTGCCAAAACATTCGTTCGCTACTTTCCACCCGACTTTCCGACTTCGATTTAACGTAACGCTTCTTAACTAACTTAACTTAGCTTTGCGATTTATCCCTAAAAGGGTAGTCAAACAGGACAGAGCGAGACCAAACCCTACGGTCCCTGCATAATTCTTACACCTCGTCCCTTAAGGGAGCGAAGAACTGAAAATTATTTTACATGTACAATCTCTCCCTCAAATGCGAGCATCGAATCCATAACCACCCAATATTTACTAAGCCAGACGGTGATATTTTTGCCTCGACGATTTCAAGTACATATTAATATATTATATTTTCATCTAGAATTATTTCATTTTAAAACCATTTAACACAATCTATTACGAAAAATATCTAGTAAGCACTCCTTCTAACTTCTTAGACAACTCACATTTGTTTCCCATTTTCTTATTGAAAATCCTTTTTTCACACTATAAAGAACTTTCGCTCTTTATTTCCAAGCCGTTAACTTTCGTCCAAACTTTTACACTGCCTCATTGTATTTTAACTATAGAAAGTATTCGTTTTACAT
The DNA here is from genome assembly GCA_033558755.1 of Philaethria dido. Lineage (NCBI taxonomy): Eukaryota > Metazoa > Arthropoda > Insecta > Lepidoptera > Nymphalidae > Philaethria > Philaethria dido. Next base: position 39,528 of record JAKGSA010001440.1, read on the forward strand.
ATTCGCTTTGTTTTTATTTGAAATTAATTTCTTACATTTGTTTTTCGCTTAAACAATTGAATATAATATGAATGTTATTTTTATATTATTAAGTTTCATTTAATATGGTTTCAAAGTCAAAGTCAAAGTCAACAATAATTTTATTCAAAATAAGAAGTTACAAGCTTCATTTTTTTGAACGTCAAATAATTTACCACCGGTTCACTAAATTTAATGCCTCAGATCTGAGAAGAACCGGCGCAAGAAACTCAGCGGGACTATTTTTTTATTTTTTATTTTTTTTTTTATTTTTTTTTATTTTAAGTATAAGTTTGTTAAATATTTTAACGATTTATTATTGAATTTTAAATTTTACTTAAAGTTTATTTATTGAAACAAGATACAAATGGAAAAATAGAATTATTTTTTATAGGTCTATTTATATTTGCGTTGTAAATATAAGAAGTCCAATAAACATTTTAATAAAAATATTATTAATATAATTTATAATTACAATTTTGTTTGCAGGGTAGGAGGTTCTGTCCTCCGTCTGGCTCAAGGCTATGACACCACTATCATGTCAAAGACGAACTGCCAAATATCTTATGATGTGTTCCGGTTCGATGGCATGTAAGCCAGGTTTTCCCCTTTCCCAATCTTATATATCCTTTTCCCCAAAATGTGGTGGTTCCGATAGCGGACTACCACATTATCCTCCCTTTCCATCTATGGTATCCCTTCTAGGTTGGCATCTAGTCTCTAGCTTCGCATCTAGTAATACATTCTTTGTGTTGTAGATGTTCATGGGCGAAGGTAACCATCACTTACCATCAGGCGGTCCTTCTGCTCTGTTTGCCATCCGGCATCCATAAAAAAATAAAAACAGTGTCCCCGTTATGCTAACAACGCTGCTCTTTAGTAATGTATGCATTTTTACATAAACATGGATATAAAACCATAGTAGTGTGAGTAACATTTATTTTATTAATTTAATATACTTTTTATACACAATTTAAAATAATATTAGCATTCTGCACTCCTTCTCTATATAAACTATAGCTGTGCCAAGTTTCATGTCCCTCCGTCCGCGTAATTTTCGTAAAAAGGGATACAAAATTTTTGCTTCACGTATTTATATATAAATTTTAAGAAGAAGCTTCACGCTTCATCACGCGTAAAAGGATAATCACTGTTAACCTAGTATTAAGATACTCCGTTCGCCACTTTCTGTCCGAAATCAAGACATCGTGTTAAGTGCCGAAACTCAATGCCACGCTTTGTCTCACGAGAACGGAAAACGAAAAAAAATATATATTATCATTCCCCCGAGTTGGAATCGAATCCACAACCAATTGCGTCTACAGTATAACGTTGCCTCACTGCGCAACGCTTTTTACATCATCAAAAATAAAAAAAGCCCTTTAATAAACTGAGTATATATAAAAATATTTACTTTAACTTGAAAAATCACTGATACCGCAATTGAGGAACTGTATGTCTATATTACGTATATCGCAATCCAAATAACTTTGTGGGTAGAATACTAATGATATACGAGGAACCTTTATCAAAGATTGTTTGGGGAAACCGTTTCGAAGTCTCTTGGTGGTGAAAGATTGTATTTATCTTCAGTTTTTATATTAACGGAGATATACTATTATTTTTTTAGGTATACTAGGTCATACCCTCAAGCTAACTTATAAGTCCTAAGACTTTGCAACTTCACGCTTCACTGTCGTAGCGCATATGCACAATCGTGTGACTGTAATAGCAACATGTTGTGGGTTCGGTTCCCATTCCAGAAAACGTAAATATGAAATAATATTTAGTATTTTCATTTCTCGCTCTGGTAACATAGTACAGCGCGGCGTTGAGTTCCACCAATCAATATGCAATGTCTCAATTCAGCGGAAAGTGAGAAACGGAAATCTTAAGAGAACGGAGTGTCTTAGTACTAGGTTCTCTAGTTCCATCTGCCTACCTAAATTATTCCCCTGAGTGGAACTCGAATCCATAACCAATTGCGTTTACAGTCAAACACTGACCCACTGCCCCACAATGGCTTCTTTATGATACTTAATCTTCACTATTTTCTACCACATGCATACATACACAGCTTCACGCTGTATCTCGCAACTAGCAGGGTAGGCAGAGGGAACCTAGTTTTAAGACACTTCGTTCCCCACTTTCCGCCGAATTGAGGCATTGCGTGCTGAGTGGCTGAACTCAACGCCGAACTTTGCCTTATTACTAAACTCAGGAAATGAAAATGAATCCATTTCCTGAAGTGGGAATCAAACCCACAACCTGTCGCGTTTACATTTGTACGCTTGTGCTTTTGCGCCACGACAGGCGTTACCTGTTGTTATAAATATATAATATCGAAAATAGGATTCCAGCTGTGTTACCTTTACCACGTTAAAGGACCCAGCATAATGAAAAGGAAATGAATCTAAGATCTGGAACATCTTTCCGACTTTCAACCTTAGTGTCAATGAAAAATGCCACCCATTACTCTTGCCATCATGTTCAACAACTTTTGCCAAAGCATCATTACCTCATCCCTGATAGCGGGCTTTATTATTGTAGGTAAAAAAAAACTTATATTTATGATATATTAGCAGTCTCCTGCGGCTTCGATCCCGTAGTCAATATCAGTCTATAGTACATACTGTAGTGTATAGTGCGAATATGCGTTAATTTAAAGGCCTTGAAGTCGCTAAATTTTCATTATTTTTGAAAAGCAATCTAAATATATTTTTTTTTATTTAAAAAGTATCTTATGTCCTGTTTAATATCTCTAAGAATCGTAGTTTCATGTTTATCGGTTGAATAGTTTTGGCGTGAAAGCGTTACAGACAAACTTACATTCATATTTATAATATTAGTAGGGGCATAAGGTAGCTTAAGTGATTACATATTACATTAGCTATCGGCGAGTGGAAGTCCCATCAAAATCGGTCCAGTTATTTCAGAAATTAGCCGAAACAGACAGACAGACAGACAGACAAAAATTGACTTTAGTATATATACCTGAGTTATATTCATATGCAAATGTTTATAATGTTTGGTGGTAGGAGGTTCGTCCTCCGTCTGGCTCGCGACCACTATCATGTCAAAGACGAACCGCCAAATATCTTATGATGTGTTCCGGTTCGATGGCATGTAAGCCAGGTTTTTCCCATTCCCACCCATCCTTTCCCCAAAATGTGGTGGCTCCGAGAACGGAATACTACATTGTCCTCCTCTTCTATCTGTATCCTCTAGGTTGGCAACGCATCTACAACATCTCTGGTGTTGTAGATGTTCATGGGCGAAGGTATCCACTTACCATCAGGTGGTCCTTCTGCTCGTTTGCCATCCGTTATCCATAAAAAAAAAAAAAGTGCATGTAGTAAAAAGCGGTTATTTTAATAGTACAAACAGACATTCCAATTTAGTTTATATATATAGTTGTATCAATTTAGGAAAAAAAAATTATTTTAAGTACAGGAGTGTTCAAAATTTTTGTTAGCAATTTATATATTGTAATAAAAACAAGCCTTAATTTTAATTATCCACTTTTATGTAAGAAAATATACCAGTATGAGTACTGTGTACATTTTCAATTAGCAACTTCATCGTATGGGCGTTAAAAGGTAAACATTCATTTAGCTCTGCAAAATTTTCAATTAATTAATTACTTTTCTCTTGTGGTCTTCTTTCAGTTATATCCGTATTAAAAATATTTTGAATATCTAACCGTTGAGTCACAAAGATAGTGGGTTCGATTCCAACAGTGGACATATTTAGATTTATAATTATATGCTCTCTTTTATTGGGCTGCCTGCAAAAAAATGATAAACAGCCAGTTACCATTACGCTATCGCTTATCGTTATGGTTATCGCTTAGTGAAAAAAAATCATTATAAAAAAATACGTTATGGTATTTATCCATAGCATCTTACTGTAAGAACGATTAATTATGTGTTCAATTTCCCTTTGAGGAATTGAATCTGAGGATTATTTTTAAACTATTTTAATATCTTCTTTTAATGTCTTAATTTCAAGCGCTAGGTGGAGAACGGAGTGTTTAGACACTCGGTTCTATCTGATTAGCCTACTATATGGGATAAATCGCTGCAAAGAAAATCTATTTGAAAACTTACTCCATACAAGAATTAAAACACATATCGTGGCGCAGAGGCACAAGCGTGCAACTGTAAGCGCGACAAGTTATGAGTTCGATTCCCACTCCAGGAAATGGATTTTTTCATTGCCTGGGTTTGGTAACAAGGCAAAGAGTGGCGTAGTTCTGCCACTCAGCACGTAATGCCTCAATTCGGTGGAAAGTGGGTAAAAGAGTGTCTTAACACTAGATTCCTTCAGCCTACCCTGCTATATATCGGGATACAGCGTGAAGTTATATACAAGAATTTAATTTTAAATAATTAGGTAAACACGATTGTTGTGGTTTCGATTCTCACTCGGGACAGTGATTACTATTAAACTATTTTCATTTCTTCATTCAATGCCTAGATTTCGAATGTAAAGTAGAGAACGGAGTGTTTTGGCTCTAGGTTCTCTTTGACTAGCCTACTATGCGAGAAAAAGTGTGAAACTGCTATGAAAATCTATTAGAACACTTACCCCATACTAGATTTGAACTGAAAACAAATACGTACAATAACTGTTAGCTTAGAACTCAAACATTTTGTGACACTCATAATCATTTAATTAAAATATTTTTAATTACCCAACTTTCAGAGGAGGGTTATGTTTTTCTCGCGTATAATGTATGTATGTTTGTAGTATTCTTTATTACCTCATATCTTTCAAACCCCTGAACCGATTTATATATTTAAGGTAACGTTAGATAGGTATTATGACTCCAAGTGTTTTTAGATATGTGACGTCACTTTTAATTTAATATGGCGCCCTCTAGAGGCGATAACGTCATGAGTAAATATAAAAAAATCGTTGATGGTACCGTGTGGGGTGTCAAATAAAATGGCTTAGTTAGGACATTTATAATATAACACATAACTAGCTTTTATAGCTTACTTTATTTGTATTTGCTTCCTCAATTATGTGTGTTATTTCTTCATGCAATATCTAAATTTTGAGCGGAAAGCGGAGAACGGAGTATTAAGAGACTATTCACTTTGACTAGCCTGCTATGCTGAAAAAACACGGAGCTGCAAAGATTCTATTAGAAAACTTTCCCCAAAAGAGATTTGACTTAAAACGAGATAGAACTCAACTATTTTGTGACACTCATAAAGTAATCCGATGTTCATTATATTCGGCAATAGAACGGCACAGTCACAGATTTCTTAGAAAGAAGTTTGACAAGCGGAATTTAATATTATTGAAGGCTTTAGCCGCGTTCGATGCCTTGATATATAATAAGTTACTGTTAAGATGTAACAGATATTTCTCTTTAGGTTGGAAATCTTTGAAATGTATTTATTGTATTGTAATATGTATTTTAAATATGTACGGTTAGGATAATACAGTATTATATAATATTTATGAAGTTTAGTTTTTTAGTAATCTGTGTAATTCTGATGTGTAATTTTGATTACTGTAAAGTTTGGCTTTGAAAATATTCACCGTCCAGCCATTTCGTATGGTTTAGTCAATTATCACAAAGTAATTTATCATAGAATTAGATTCGACTCATGTGGTTGAATTATATAAAAATTAAATATTACTTTTTTACGAGGCCAATTGAACTTGCTACCCAATGAAGCAACGATGATAGAGTGACAGTATTCAACGCCGCACTTTAGCCGAAAAATAATTTAATTATATTGCTCTGAGTGGGAATCGAACCCACAACCGTAGCGTATAAAGCCTGTAGAGTCACATGTACAGTCTGAACTAATGTGGACTCATTTGTAAGTTTTGTTATATCATATATGTAACATCGGATACAAAGGTAACAATATTCTATTTTGGAAAGGACAATAGAAGTCTATTGTTCTTTGTAATCTGATCCCATTGATCAGAATCAGTACATATAAGAACAATATTATTTTATTTTCTCTTCGCTTTTAGTATATATAGTTTCATTTAATATAGGTATGTGAAAATATGAAAATCAAAAATCTCATTCATTTGTTTCTTTCACAGCGGTATCGGTATCAGTGGACGTATGGACTCTGGTAGCAATATCCCTAGAACGCTACTTCGCTATATGCAGACCACTGAAGTCCAGGAAATGGCAGACTCAGTGCCACGCGTACAAGATGATAGCGATGGTCTGGATACTGTCGGTTGCGTTGAATTCACCTATACTCATCGTGTCTACTTTACAACCTATGAGAGGGAATGGTAAGCTTATCTTAAATTTATTTTCAACATTAGGTCATAAGGGCAAGAATACCTAGTGTCAGGATACTCCGTTCTCTATTATTCTTTTTACAAATAGTAAAGTTGACGCCTTAGAATTTTTATTGCTTTGCTTGTTTGAAGATGTTGGTTGTGGGAGACTTTCAAAATTAAAGTTTTTACAAAGATGATGCGCATGGAGAGTAAAATTTGGTGCTTCTAAAATTCATGTTGAGAATAAGTCCAAAAAGTTAAGATTTTCATGATAACGCACTTATGAAAATACATTTATTTAATTAATAAAATAATAATAATAATAAACTATATTAAAAAAAAAAAAAAAAAAACACAATGCTTACATAATAGATTAAAACATATGACACAATTAACATTCTAAAACTTAACTTAAACTTTTACAATGTTTTTCATTGGTTAAGGCGCATTATGGTTTTAGCGATTTCAAAGTTTTTGATTATCTTTGGACCCCACACTAGGGGACCTGTATCGTGGGGCCCGAACACTTGATTTCACAGGTTGCTAATCATCGGACCAAGACTTAAATGTTCACCAATCTGATACTCTATATAGCAGTTGTGTTTGGTGTAACGTGTTAGTATTATATATTATTATATGTATCTCTTCAACAAATACTTATGTTAGTATGATAATAATATTATTATAATAGTTAAATAATAAATAAAATATAGTAATAAAAAATAAATATATAAAAATAATATGATATATAAATATATATGTATATATACATAATAAAAGTAATTGATAAAAATTAATATTAACTCTTTGTTTTGTAAAAAATTACATACACGTCACTAAGACAAGTCTTATTTTATGCATCTACGTCCCCATAATCGTCTTACTAGGGTAAAGAAATGAAAATACATACATACATACATAGCTTCACGCTGTATTCCGCATATAGCAGGATAGGCAGAGGGAACCTAGTATTAAGACACTCCGTTTCTTACTTTCCGCCGAATTAAGGCATCGCGTGCTGAGTGGTGGAACTCAACGCCGCAAGAAATGAAAATAATTTTAAAATAATCAATACCACACGTGGTCTCGAGCCCAAAACCACACATCTTTACAGTCAAACACTGTTTTACTGAACCATGATAGCCAAATTATCTGATATGAAACAGTCATAAAAATAATGTTAAAAGAAAACTATTAAGTCCTAGGAGCTCAATATCAATATAAATTCAACGTAATCCTTTAGTTATTAAATAAGGCAATATATGAAGATTTTTATCAATAGTATACTAAATTGAAGCCAAGCCAACTAAATTGCTAGTAATGTAACATAAAACTAGTAAAACTATTTTTTTTTTTATACCACGACGGTGGAGATCATTCCACAATTGGAGAGTCCGCGGAAGAAAGTTCCTTTGAAATCGAACTGTTCGGGACCATTTAGGCTCCAAAGTGTGAGCATGAACTCCCTGTCGATGGCGAGCGGTGCGATGGTGAAAAGTAGCCGTGGGCATCATGTCAAACAATTCTTCAGAACACAACCCATTATACAAGCGGTAGAACACGCACAAGGAAGCAAAGTCTCTCCTTAGACTTAAGTGGTAGCAGTCTTTGCCCCGGTGTGAAGTATCGCTTCGCTCTGTTTAGCACACCCAGCTTTTTGGATGCCAACTTGGCCTTGTCTTCTAAGTGACTTCGGAACTGGACGTCACTGGATATGTCGATACCAAGGATCCCTACACTCTTAGAGATGGTAAGAGATGTGTCCTGGAATTGAGGGGCCGCAATTCAAGTACTTCTTTTTTTAAGCTTCAAGCAGTATCCCGCACATAGTAGGATAGGGAGAAGGAACTAGAGAACTTAGTGTTAAGACACTCCATTTTCTCAAAATTTCCATTCGCCACTTTCTGTCGAATCGAAACATTGCGTAATGAGTGGCGGAATTCTACATCGCTCTTACAATCAGTACACCACGATGGCTATAATATAATTTAATTATAAAAGAAACATAATATTGTTAAACGCCTGTCATGGCGCAGAGGCCGAGGTGACAGGTTGTAGATTCGATTTCCGCCCCAGGAAATGAAATTTTTCATTTCTTGGGTTTGGTGACAAGGCAAAGCGCGGCGTTGAGTTCTGCCACTCAGAACGCAATGCCTCAATTCGGCGGAAAGTGAGGGATGGAGCGTCTTAACAGTAGGTTCCCTCTGCCTACCCTGCTATATGCAGGATACAGTAGTATGTAATATTATTTTATCATAATACAGCTAGTATTGAAGAAGAGCTATCCACGATTTCATTCCCGTTATAAATGGCAATCCATATATATATATATATATATATATATATATATATATATATATATATACTGTAGTGTATATGCATAAATTTTTAGGGGTTGAAGTAGTTAAATTTTAAGTTTCATTCTCAAACAGTCATGTGTACTACATTTTTTTTTAAAGTATCCTATGCCCTATTTAACACCTCTAAGAATATGTGGACAAAGTTTCATGATAATCGGTTTAGTAGTTTTGGAGTGAAAGCATAACATACAGACAAACATTCACATTTATAATATTAGTAGAAATAGAAATTAGAAAATTCAAATGAAATAAAATTATACTCTCTTAACTTTGATATTTATTGAGGAAAATTTCTGCTTCAATTCAAATACTACGCTAATATTAAGGTTAAAGTATTTAAACACATAATTAAAGCGAGCTTTATGTGCTTCGAATACTTTGTTATTTGCGTACAAATAAAGTATAAGTATATTTTATTGTTATTCTGTTATATACTGATATACAATCTGAAAAGAATAAGCGGGGCATTTTTTGACTGGCAACAAGCAATGTTTTCGAATTGGACAGAAAGTGGCGAGCGGAGTGTCTTAACACTACATTTTAAACCTTGTCTTAGTGCTATAGCTATAATATCACATTCCTCTTTCTATCTCGCTATATGTTGGAGAAATGTGAACCTAACAAAATATCGTTTTGCTTTTTTATTTAATACATATTGAATGATAAAATATCTTTACACTGTATCCCGCATATAGCAGGGTAGGCAGAGGGAACCTAGTGTTAAGACACTCCGTTCCCACTTTCCGTCGAATTGAAGCATTACGTGCTGAGTAGCGGAACTCAACGCCGCGCTTTGCCTTGTTACTAAATCCAGGAAATGAAAAATTCCATTTCCTGGAGTGGGAATCGAACCCACAACCTGTCGTCGCACGCTTGTGCCTCTGCGCCACGACAGGCGTTAAAATAATTAAAATATAATAAATCCCTCGAGTGGGAATCGAACTCACAAACATTCGTGCCTTTAGTCAGACTCTCTTCCACTGCGCCATAATGAAATGAAAATGAATATGAAAGAAAATATAGTTATAACTTTACCTTATAACTCTTACGTGGAATATTTTTAAACAAGAACTGCTGAAATTTTAATCTCCCTTTTAAGACAGTATTACTTTACGACTGCAGCTTCCCTAAAGACTGACAAAGCTGACTTTTATAACTTATATAACTTCTTTAAATTAAAATCTTTGTCTGTTTTGCGAAATTCATTTTTATCGCTCTCATAAATGTGTATCCATTCCCCACTTTCCGACGAATTGAGGCATTGAGTGCTGAGTAGCGGAACACAACGCCGCGCTTTGCAGGAAATAAGAATACAAAACTTTTAGATTTCTTGGAGTGGGAATTGAACCCAAAACCTGTCACGCTTACAGTCGCACGCTTTGACATTCCAGATTATATTAAATTAGTTTAAATAAAATACTTTGCCCGAGCGTGTATCATATGTCACTACTAAGACCAAGCGCAGCGTTAAGTACCGCCGAGAGTTAAGTTTCTTTAATATAATACATTGAAATTTCTCTTAGTGAAATTTTAACCTGTATTTATCTTAATCAGTTAGTTATTCAGTTAGGTACTTGTAAGCTATGACAGACTTTCATGATTGATGATCACTTAAGAGTTCATTTTATCTATGTTATCTTCGATAAATTCGCTTTTTTCGATGAAAACGTTTAACGTATGGTTTTTGGTAATCTTTTGTTCAGCTTCTCGCTTTATCATATTTAGGTGGGTAGTCAAAGAAAACGTGTATGTAGAAGTGGCACTCCGTTCATTGCTTTTCGGCCTAATTTAAGGCATTGTGTGAGCAAGTGAGAGCGTAGAGTTCAACCACTTACGATGTAATCTCTAAAATTCGTATATTAGACCGTCCGTTTACCTCTTTCCGCCTGCGTCTCATGTGGCAGAACTCTACACCTTTCTTTTACTCGACCTTTGTATTACCAGAGCGGAGAAATGAAATTAATTTAAATATAACTAGTGTCCCCGTTAACGCGTTAACAACACGTTGTCTTTATCAATGCATATACCACTTTATATAAACGTGGATGTCAAACCGTGGTACTGTAACATTTATTTTATTAATTTAATGTACTTTTTATGCATTAATTTAAAAAGATATTATCATTCTACACTTCTTCGTTATATAAACTATAAGTGTGCCAATTTTCAAGCTTCTCTGTCCACGTATTTTTCGTAAAAAGGGGACCGAAGTTTTTGCTTCACGTGTGAATAAATAGATACCTAATTAATTGTTAAATTAAAAATGTTTAATTTAACAAATAATTAACGCCTGTCGTGGCGCAGAGGCACAAGGGTGCGACTGTGAACACGACAGTGTTGTGGGTTCCACTCCAAGAAATGGAATTTTTCATTTCCGTCCGCGTGTTTTTCGTAAAAAGGGGTCCAAAGTTTTTGCTTCACGTATTTATATAAAGATAATTACCCAGAGCGGGAATCGAACACACAACCAATCACGTTTACAGTCAGACGCTGTTCCAATACATTACGATTTAACATTTTTTGACAAGCTATTTATTTTGACTTGGGTCGAAGAAAATTTCTTCTTCGGAACCTTTTCGTAAAATATTATAAGAGACAGTTTACAGAATGCTCTCTGAGGAGTAATAAATCATAGTAAATTTAAATCTCACTTGGAAAGAATATTTCAGTTTCAAGCGTGAATAAGTGGATATATCGAAAATGCATACTTTTTTGGTTAAGAATATTTGATATTTTTGCCACACTTAGGAAACGAAAAACATATTTAGAAAACGTATAAAATTTTGAACGAAGCGGGATTCGAAACCGCGCCTCTTGGAAACCGTCCAAGCGCTCTGACCACTAAGCCATGCGTTCTACATCCGGCTGCGTCGAAATTCCTATACGCTTGTCACAACTTGCTAACAACATAAATATCCGGTTTCCAAGAGGCGCGGGTTCGAATCCTGCTCAAATTTTCATACGTTTTCTAAATATGTTTTTTTAATAATATTTGAAATTAACTAGAGGCTCTATTGAGTTGTCAAATACGCGTTGCCTTAGTAACGTAAATATATGTCACTTTGTACCAAAGTATATGTCAAAGTGTGTGTAACATTAATTTTATTAATTTAATATATTTTCTAACGCATTGCTATGAAAAATATTGGCTTTTGTTTGTTTTTTTCTCTGTATAAACTTTAAGTATGCCATATTTCATCTTCTTCTGTCAGCACAATTTTTAATTTTCAATTAAAAAGGAGTACGAAATTTTTCATAGACATATTAATATACTAATTTTTAAATTAAATTCAAATTATTTATTAAAATATTAATTAATTATTAAAATCAATGCATGTTCTCAATATTTTATTGACTGTTTTAATAATTAAATTTGCAAAGACAGAGAGACAAACAAGAAAACGATTTCAATGAAAATTCACTAGAACTAAAATTATTACGAATAACTCAAAACTAGTCCACCACACCACACTTTAATTAAAATTGCTTCACCCGGTAAAAAGTATAAAGTATCTTCCATCCCGGTGTAAAGTATCTTCTCCTTTTTTTGGAGTCAGTTAAAAATAAAAACTATACTTACATACATACATAGCTTCACGCTGTATCCCGCATATAGTAGGGTAGGCAGAGGGAACTTACTTTAAGAACACTACGTTCCCAATTTCCGCCGAATTGAGGCATTGCGTGCTGAGTGGCGGAACTTAACGCCGCTTTGCCTTGTTACCAAACCCACTAAATGGGTTGTGGGTTCGATTCCCACTCCAGGAAATGGAATTTTTCATTTTCCTGGGTTTGGTAATAAGGCAAAGCGCGGCGTTGAGTTCCGCCACTCAGCACGCAACGCCTTAATTCGTCGGAAAGTGGGGATCGGAGTGCCTTAACACTAGGTTCCCTCTGCTTAACCCGCTATATGCGGAATACAGCGTGAAGCTATGTATGTATGTATTTTCAAAATGGACGAAAAGCAGAGAACGAAATCTATCCTACTTATATTATAAATGTGAAAGTATGTGATAATTACTCGTTGAAAAACTAATACATAACAATAACAACACATAGGCTACAGCTTATAAAATTCTTTCTGTCTACTCCATAAGTGAAAACGTAAAAATGAAGATGAACAATTAAAGTATTTGCAAAAAGAGAAAAGCGACTTACAAACTAAAATTAAACTATTACGAATAGTTTAAAAAACTGATCGTCACATCTTAACTAAATTTAAATGGGACCACATCAAAAACTCTAGCTATCATATAAAAATAGAATCATCAAAATTCGTTCACCCAGTGAAAAAAAAATCGAAAATACTTAAAAAAATATATAGTTTAATTGAGAACTTCCTTTTATTGGAATTGGGTAACAACCTTCCCTGTAAGCCAACTGTTGTGTATTCGAAAGCACAATAAACAAAAGCGGTGACAGGCAAATGACAAAGGGTAAAGGACATTAATCCATTAATTGTTCTTAAGCCTGAAAAAAGGTTTTACATATTAAGTATTGAAAAGGCCGTATTATATTTCCTACATACATTATACGGGTAAGTGAGCTTAACATTGTCAAATTATCGGGTTTATTCTTCAATAAAATTGTATTTGTTCCACTTATCATTTTGTATCCCCAATTATAGAACAATTATATTATTATACGCTCGAGGTGTTCCTTTATGAAGCTTCTTTTTAACTGATTCTAAAAAAGATGTTTAACTTCACACTGTATCCCGCATATAGCAGGGTAGGCAGAGGGAACCTGAGAACCTAGTGTTAAGACACTCCGTTCTCTTACAACAACTCCGTTCAACACTTTCTGCCAAATAGAGGCATTGCGTGTTGATCCACGGAACTCAACGCCGCGCTTTGTCTTCTTACCAAACCCAAGAAATGAAAATACTAACATTTCCTGGAGTGAGAATCGAACCCACAAACTGTCGTGTTTACTGTCGCACGACAGGCGTAAAAGGTAAGGTTGTGTAGCATAAAGAGTTGTTACATGTCTCAGTGCATTTTTAGTGGCTAGACATACATACATAGCTTCATGCTGTATCCCGCATATAGCAGGGCAGGCAGAGGAAACCTAGTGTTAAGACACTCCGTTCTCCACTTTCCGCCGAAAGTGAAATATAAATATAAATAGTGGCTAGAAATGGTTTATATTCCCAAGTTTTTTTTTTTAATTTTGTTTGTTACAAGGTTGCATTATGTTTTTCAGTGTCATACATTTTTTTTAGCTTCACGCTTTATCCCACACATAGTAGGGTAGGCAGAGGGAACCTGAGAACCTAGAGTTAAGACAGTCCGTTCTCTTAAGATTTCGGAACTGAACTCCGCGCTTTGCTTTGTTACCAGAGCGAGGAAATGAAAATACTAAATAATTATTATTATAAATATTAAAGCATACGTTTACTTCATTATTTACTTATTATTATGGTAAGGCTTACCTATTCTTTATTTATATTACACTTTTTAAACCGTGAAGCTAAAACTGATTATATTTAAATTACTTTCATATCCCCGTTCAGGTAAACTTGGCGTAGAGCTACGCTTCCTAATGTCCAATATCTCAAATTCAGCCGTAAAACTGAGAACGGACATTCCGTCCTCAGTTTTCTGATTCCACACTGACGCTAGTTCTGCATAACACGTACAATATGTAAGATAAAGCGTGAAAAAATATCTATGTTTTGCCAACAACCTAAAGTGATAGGTGACCTTCTTAAAGTTACCTAACATTTTATTTATATTATATTTCAAATTTTATTTAAAATTTTCACGAAGAATTCACTCAGATGGTGTAGATTTCGTTTTATCGTTTGTGTTTTGGTGCCAGAATTGCTTCTTGCACTTTGCCAAGGTTGTTATGTTTATATAAGTTGTACTTGAATGACCCTGCTTGAAGATATTAAGTATTCTAGTATTTTACCTTCATATATTTTTTACGAGAAAGCACTAAGTGCTAGACAAAAAGTCTCTAGTCTCCTTTACGTCCATATTTTAGAAGCGTACCTCAAATTAAATGTAAAATTAATACTTGTGTTAATTTACGATTTAATTTAGTATATTTTTGCTTGCATTATTGAAAAAATAATATTGAATTTCTACATTCCTTCGCCATATAAACTTCAAGTATGCCTAATTTCATTTTCTTACGTTTGCATCCTATCGTAGAGTGATTTGAAGCCATCGATTTCAACGTTTTATGGGTAGTGACTATGGCATCGATTTGTTATAAATATTTATTTTTGTAGCTTTTGTAGTGGCAAGACACTCCGTTTTTCACTCACTTCCCAAAACTAAAACACTGCATGTTGTTTGGAGGAACTAAGCCCTGCCCTTTATCTTACCCGAGCGGAGAAACGACAATAAATTAAATATACTCATTCTATCAAGTGCGATTCAAACCCACACACTGATCACGTTTACAGCCACACACTGCAGCACTGAACCACCATGACCTCTAGGTAAAAAGCGATACCAGAATTAGACCAGAATAGAAAAAAAGCAAAAACTAAATTATTCTTTATAAGACCGTATCCAATACATTTTCCTTATTAAAAAATAAAGAGTACTAAATCTTAGGGATTTAGTGCCTTCTCTAATGCACTAAATTGAAGTCTAGATCGAGTTCGCATACATAATAGGTTGTTCTACTTGAAACGCCACGTGTAAAACTTTGGCACTCAAGTGTAATAAATTATTTCGATGTTTTTGAAGCCATCGTGGCGCAGAGGGTCTAACTGTAAACGCAATTAGTTGTGGGTTCTATTCCCACTTGTAATGATATGTACTATAGTATTATCGAAACATAAATAAAATATATAAAATACAAATAAAATATAAATTATAAATAAAATTCAAAACAAAAATAAAATAAAAATATAATATTAAATTTGGAAAATAAATATATCAATTTTATGTATACAGAATAATAAAACAATCGATGTCTGAAAAGCGCTTGTTGTTGATGTACTAAATGTAGTAAGAATTTTAGGTTACCCCCTCCCGAATGTCATAACAGTCGCGTGGTGTATATATGGAGGTAGCATGTGTGCTAATATACGAACATATATAATGAGCTGTAAAACTCGAACCGCATATGAAATATAATATCTTTTCTTACTTAAAATATTAGCAGATGTCAAGTAACGTTTGAAGAGCGGCATATTAGCTATTTGAAAGATTGCCAAATTTTATAATTTGCTGCCCCTAAAAATCTACTGGGTATAGTCTACTTGGCCTGCTCAAGATTTACAAAAAAGTTCTACTACCTAGTATAACACAGGTTATACTGCATAATATATACTCTTTAGTCTTAGCTTTAGGTACAAGTCATTCTCAGTCCGCCTCAGTATTACAATACAGCTGTTACAACTATTGTTACTATAAAGCCCGAATATTGTAGCGTAAAAGGAGAATGCCTTGCCTCAAGTTGTATTTGGACGCTAAATTATTAAGATCAGAAAATACGATATATTTGCTACTACAATTTTTTTCTCAATCTATATATAAATACAAGAAGCAAAAACCCTTTTTACGAAAATTAAGCGGACGGAGGAGAGAAGGAGTGCAGACTGCTAACATTTTTTTAAATAATGCATAAAAAGTATATTAAATTAGTAAAATAAGTATTCCACACACTACCTTGAGTATGACATCCATGTTTATATAAAGTGACATATGGCTAGTGACGTGAGTGAGTGACAGTGACGGAGACACTAGTAAATTTTAATTTTCTGTTTATTTTGAATTTTTCGTTCATTATCTAATAGAACAGCGTCTTATTAAAAATGCGAGTAGTTATGGGTTCGATTCCCATTCGAGGAATGATTAGGTATATTTAAATTACACGTTCTGGTTCATATATGGCTCATTTGAATGTCGGGCAGAGGTTCTCCCTCCGTTCTCAAGAACAAAGTGTTTTGACACTAGGTCTCTGTTGTCTGACTATCATGCTGTGTATACGGGAAAAAGCGTAAAGCTGAAGCTGATTTGTATTATAGTCGACTCAAAAGGTATTTGATTACTGAGTTCTTTGATTTTCGCAATTAAACTATTTTAACCGGATTAATAGCGTATACTTTAATATTCGGAAATACATTTTTGGAAGCCCGACGTTTCAAACACTTTACAGTAGTCCATGGTCACAGGTAGACTCTATTTCCGAATACTAAAATGTACGCGATTAAAAACACACACACAAAATAAAAATAAAAACTTAACAATGTTACTAAGCAACAGAGAAATAAACCCATTAACTAAATTAATATAACATATAGGAATGACTCATTTCGTGCCACATGGGTGTGTTACTCGTGTTACAATAGAACGTAAGACAATGTTTATACGAATGACTTAATGGTAAAAATAGATGGTCTTTTAAAAAACATTTATAGTATAATGACTGTCGTGGCGCAGAGGCACAAGCATGCGATTTACAGTCGCACGCATGTGCCTCTGCGCCACAACAGGCGTTTGAATTTATTTTGAAAATACTCGATTGATAAACCCAACGACGTACACCTAAATACACATTAGTAAAATAAATATGTTATTATTATATTAATACGTGAAGGAAAAACTTTGGATTTTTTTTTTTTTTTATTGATAACGGACGGCAAACGAGCAGAAGGACCACCTGATGGTAAGTGGTTACCTTCGCCCATAGACATCTACAACACCAGAGATGTTGTAGATGCGTTGCCAACCTAGAGGATACTGATGGAAGGGGGGACAATGTAGTAGTCCACTATCAGAACCACCACATTTTGGGGAAAGGATGGGTGGGAAAGGGGAAAATCTGGCTTACATGCCATCGAACCGGAACACATCATTAGATATTTACAATCCCCATTTTAGGATCATGGATCCCATTTTAGGAAAACTATGCGGACGGAAGAATATGAAAACTGGTATACATTAGTGTACAAGGTGTACATTGAGAAGAAGTACAGAAAAATATTTATTTTTTTATGTGGTAGACATCAAATTAATGAAATAAACACGAAACTATCACGTGTATGACATACTTTTTTTTTTCTTTTTTTTTAACTTCACGCTGTAACCCGCATATAACAGGGTAGACAGAGGGTACCTGAGAACCTAGTGTTAAGACACTCCGTTCTCTTACAACAATTTTGTTCTCCACTTTCCGCCGAATTGAGGCATTGCGTGGTGAGTGGCGGAACTCAATGCCGCGCTTTGCCTTGTTACCAAACCCAGGAAATGAAAATACTAACAATTCCTGGAGTGGGAATCGAAACCACAACCTGTCGCGTTTACAATCGCATGCTTGTGCCTCTGCGCCATTCATTTTTGCATAAAGTGAAATAGTGATTGGGACTTGAGACCCAAGTGTAAGCTTAAGAAGCTCTATTATAATGCGTAGTAACGCTTGCCTCTACCGTCTGA
Source organism: Philaethria dido (assembly GCA_033558755.1). NCBI lineage: Eukaryota > Metazoa > Arthropoda > Insecta > Lepidoptera > Nymphalidae > Philaethria > Philaethria dido. Next base: position 57,577 of record JAKGSA010001440.1, read on the forward strand.
GGTCCTCTCTTACATTCGTAGTTATTTTCTGTAGGTAAAATGATTAAGCTCCTTAAATATCATTTTAGCTAGGAAGCAGAAAATGAACCGTAACTTCTATTTAATTATCATTTAATTCAAATATACTAAAATGAAGCTCATAGAATCTAAATATGAAACATTTTCAAGACCATCGTGGCGCAGTGGGGCAGTGTCTGAACGTAATAGCGATTGGTTTTGGGTTCGACTCCCATTCAGGGGAATGATTATATATATTGGTTATTATTTTACAACTCTGATAAGACACAGCGCGGCGTTGAGTTCCGCTATTTAAAACATAACGTCTTGAATTCTGACGAAAAGCGGCGAATGGAATGTCTTTATACTAGATTCTCTCTGAGTACTACTTTATGCGGAATAAAGCGTGAAGCTATAAAAAAGTTTTAAATATTTTAGTATTGCATTCGTCTCGATCTGGTTTCATTCAGGTGTAAATGCGATCCTTCAATACCAACTTCTTGGTTAAGAAATACTTTGAAGCTATCTATTCAGAAATATTCTGCGCGCTTTACTTCACACTCGAACGATATTATATTTCTACGGCGTGAATAACTTGATAAATCATAGAAGAAAATGCATACATTTCAGGAAAGATATTTTTAAAATCAAGTTTTATTTATAAATTCTATTTATGTGATATATGAATACCTTTTCTACCTCAAAGAGATTGAAGTGATGTAATGAAGTGAAGTGATGAACTTGATTTATTTAGCTTCAAGCTGTATCCAGTTCATAGCAGGGTGGCAGAGGGCACCTGAGAACCTAGTGTTAAGACACTCCGTTCTCTTAAGATTTCCATTCTCATTTGAATTTTTGTTTTTTTTTTTATTTTTTAACTTCACGCTGTAACCCGCATATAGAAAAGTAGGCAGAGGGAACCAGAGAACCTAGTGTTAAGACACTCCATTCTCTTTCAACAATTCCGTTCTCCACTTTCCGCCGAAATGAGGCATTGCGTGTTGAGTGGCGGAACTTTAACGCCGCGCTTTGCCTTGTTACCAAACCCAAGAAATGAAAATACTAAATTCGGAGTGGGAATCGAACCCATAACCGGGTTGTGGGTTTGTTTTACTATACTGCTTATTAATTTATTCACCTACAAAATAATTAAAGATAGCTTATATAGAAGTCGTTTTTACAACATATACACCCCTGGTCCTTCATAAGACGTAAATAATTTGGACTTAATTTTTCTTTTTTTTTAACTTCACGCTGTATCCTGCATTTAGGGGGGTAGGCAGAGGAAACCTGAGAACCTAGTGTTAAGACACTCCGTTCTCTTACAACAATTCGGTTCCCCACTTTCTGCCGAATCGAGGCATTGCGTGTCGAGTGGCGGAACTCAACGCCGCGCTTTACCTAGTTACCAAACCCAAGAAATGAAAATACTAAAATTTTACATTTCCTGGAGTGGGAGTCGAACCCACAACCTGTCGAGTTTACAGTCGCACGCTTGTGCCTCTGCGCCACGACAGGCGTTAAATATTTTTTTATATATAAAATTATTATTTTCAGCTCACAAATGTAGAGAAGTATGGGTAAGCTTGGAACTAGAAAGAGCTTTCAACTTGGGGTTGGACGCTGGCTTACTCTTGATACCATTCTTCATAATGTCCTTCGCGTATTCACTCATCGTCACGAAACTCTGGAGGGGAATGCGTCATGAAATACAACATAACTTCAATTGGCAGAAACATTGTAAGTATTGAATATGTGTTTTTTTTTTCAGTTAATATATGTACTTTTTTTAGCTTCACTCTGGAACAAGATAGGCAGAGAGCCTGAGAACCTAGTGTTAAGACACTCCGTTCTCTTAAGATTTCCGTTCCCCACTTTCCGTCGGATTGAGGAATTGCGTGCTGAGTGACGGAACTCAACGAAGCGCTTTGCGTTGTTACCAGAGCGAGGAAATGAAAACACTAAATATTATTACATATTTTCATTTTCTAGAGTGGAAATCGAACCCACAACCTGTCCCGTTTACAGTCGCACGCTTCTGCCTCTGCGTCCGATAGGCCTCAAATTGTATATTTATCTATAAATGAATATGTATATATTTTTTATAGAAACTAAATATTTTATCTAATAAAATAAATAATTGTTAATAAACTGTAAGCATTAATATTTAAACTACAAAAATATATTATAAAGGATTAACGCCTGTCGTGGCGCAGAGGCACAAGTGCGACTGTAAACACGACAGGTTGTGGGTTTGATTCTCAATCCAAGAAATGTTTGTATTTTCATTTCCTGGGCTTGGGCTTGCTTTACAAGGCAAAGCGTATGTTGAGTTCCGCCACTCAACACGCAATGCCTCAGTTTATGGGAAAGTGGTAAACGGAATTGCTGTAAGAGAACAGAGCGTTCTAACACCAGGCTCTCAGGTCTCTGCCTACCCTGCTATATGTGGATACAGTGAAGTTAAAAAAAAAAGGAATGCTTAAAATACCAAAACATATATAACCCTCTCGTTTAAGCAAACAAAACGGCATTCATTCATTATAGCTACATTAATTATAGCTACATCAATTACATTTTCATGATATATTGTTATTTTGCACAGTAACAGATAAATGAACTTTGCCTGCTCCCTCTCTTCAGCTTATTGCATCATTATTACTCATATACTCTATACGAGTAATCTATATAAATACGTGAAGCAAAAAAATTTTGTACCCATTTTTACGAAAATTACGCGGACGGAGGAACATGAAACTTGGTACAATTATAATTTATATAGCGAATTTTTATATCAATAAATTAAATGTTACACACACTACCATGATTTGACATCCATGTTTATATAAAGTGACATATATAGCATGCAACGCGTTGTTAACGCGTCAACGGGGACACTAGTACAAATGAAATTGCAGTATCTGCTTGTAATATTAAAATAAACTGCTTTACTAAGTATATTTAATATACGAGCATATCTATGGTACATATACTAAAATAGCATTTTTTAACAATTTTTGTCTTCGTCTGTCTGTTTCCGGCTAATCTCTGCATTTAGTAGGTAGACAGAGGAACCTGAGAACCTAGTGTTAAGACACTCCGTTCACCACTTTCCGCCGAATTTAGATTTATATTTAGATCATTGTACGCTGAGTGGCGCATTTCCCTTGGAGTGGGAACACCCACAACCTGGGTATCGCGTGTTTACAATCGTACGCTTGTATCTCTACGCTACGACAGGCGCCTTTTAAAGTGAAACTTCTTTAGCCCATTATTTCCTCTCTTTTTTTTTATCTTGGTGATTGAAATTCAATGTAAATAAAAATGCGTCACGATAAACGAACAGACAATGCATGTCATTATACGTATTTATGTTTGTTTTTATTGAGTAAAGACGTATTGGTTTTCGGTACAGCTTGCCTCCACATTGGCAGAATATAGAGAATATCTTAACACTGTGTTCTATCTTGTGTATATTCTCGTAACGCGTGAATATTCAACGTTGATACATACATATGTATGTATGGAATCTACTTTTCACCATCGCACCGCTCGCCATCGATTAGAGTTCGCTTGCTCACACTTTGGAGCCTAAATGGTCCTGTAGAACAGTTCGGATTTCAAAGCGAACTTTCTTCCAGCGGACTCTCCAATTGTGGAATGATCTCCCTGCCGAGGTTTTCCCAGAGGGGCCAATATGGGGTTCTTCAAAAAAGGGTCAGCCAGGTTTTGAAGGGTCGGCAACGCGTAAGTGGTGCCCCTGGTGTTGTGAAGCGTCCATAGCCACGGTAAACCACTTACTGACCGCGTGGGCCGTGCCTTGTTGCCACCGTCGTATAAAAAAATGGAAAAGTTTCAACTGGCTTGAGAACGAAAGTGAAAGAACGGAGTGTCTTAACACCAGGTTCCTCAGGCTCTCCTCTGCCTACCCCTCAAAATGCAGGATACAGCGTTAAGTCCAAATTTTTTACGTCTTATGAAGGACCAGGGGTGTATAGGTTGTAAAAACGATATCTATATAAGCTATCTTTATATAAAATATAGAGAATATCTTAACACTATTTTCTATCTCGTAACGCGTGAATACTAAATGTTGATACATACATATGCATGTATGATACATACATATGCATGTATAGAAAAGCCTCAACTGGCTTAGAGCCAAGCTGTGTGTTATGTTATACAACAGATACGATTGAATCTTGATTTGCATGTTTATACTATACAAGTAAACATACGAGATTCAAACATTTTCACTCAAAACTACTTGTCTCATTTTAACTTAACTGGTGTCTCCGTTGACGCGTTAACAACACGTTGCCTAGCAATGTATATGTCACTTTATATAAACATGGATGTCAAAGTGTGTAACATTTATTTTATTAATTTAATATATTTTTATACATTATTTTAAAAATATGCTATCATTCTACACTCCTTTATATAGTAAACTATATGAAATATAATTGTGCCAAGTTTCGTGATCTTCCAACTGCGTAATTTTCGTAAAAAGGGGTGCAAAGTTTTTGCTTCTCGAATTAATATTAAGATATAAATGAGACCACATCAAAAGCACCAGCTATCACATAAGAAAAAAGAAGAAAAAAAATAAAGAATCATTAAAATTCGTTCACCCAGTAAAAAAATATACGGTATAACACATAAAAAAATACAGTTGAATCGAGAACCTCCGATTTTTTTTAAATCATTTAAATTGGTGATAAAATCCAATCACCAAAGTTTGCCTTTAGGAGGTATAATTTTTTAGATATTTATTTTCTATGAAAAGGCTTCTAGTAATTAAAAAATAACTCTTTTCAGGAAAAATTGTAATTCTCTTAGTGCCGAGGGCGGTCCATCTAGCTATGTGGAATTAAAGAATGTCCCTATTATTCCTATTATCGACTTTAAAAAAAATACACAAAAAAGTACAATACAAATAACTCAAAAATTATTAGTCCGATCTTAACTAAATTTAAATAAGCTATCATAAGCACCTAGCTATCACGTAAAAGAACTATTATCAAAATTGGTTCATTTTCTAGAAGGTTATGCGGTAACACATACAAAAATACAGTTGAATTGATAACTTCCTCCTTTCAAAGTCATTAATTATATTAGAGCTTTGTATAGATACATAGAACCTCGTATTTGCAAGTGTCTTTAGATATCAGAGAGTATACCAAACAATTTGTATCAGGTAAACGAATTCCGCTTCGCAACTATTAATTTTCCAAGGCATACTAGCATTGCGCTACCTATCTTCTATACACCAGAGCTGAGAGTTAAAATAATTAAAATTTTAAGAAAATAATAAATTTGACTTTAAATGAAACAAATTTAAATAAACACTAAATGCTACAGTGAATCATTTACTGTTAAGGCAGTGAAGCTATGGAACGAACTACCACGTTATATTAGACAATCGTCATCTCTTAATATATTTAAATATCGTCTCAAAAAACACTATCTTACATTGTAGTCTATG
>JAKGSA010001441.1:0-63054 GCA_033558755.1 Philaethria dido
GCCAAGCCAAGCCAAGCCATATGAGCCTTCGTATTGTGTTGATTATTTATTAAAATAATTAGTGTAATTTATTAATTAGAAATATGTATAATTCTTATTTAATTCAATATTAAAATAGATCGTCAATTGACTCGGAACGTGTCACGCCATTGTTTTGAAGTGGGGAAAATGTTTTATAAAGGTTTGCAAGTCATTTTGGGGGGCATTCTCACTTGTGCGCTAAGTTAAGTGGAAACTCTGTTCGCTGAAGAAATAAAATACGTATAACTGAAACGTCTTATTATTTACTCGCCGTTTTATTAGTTTCATTTCTCCGCTTTGGTAATACAAAGCGCATATTCTTAGAGAAGCCGGTATTTTTTTTATGTCGGAGCTTGTTTTTTTGCAATTTTATACCCAAAATTTACCTATTGACCTTTTGCTTTAGCTCTTACAAAGGTTACATTTTCATGGTGACCTTAATTTTTTAGGTCTAATACTTGTTTTTTTATTATTTCGAAATTTTTTCAAAAAATATTTTGGCTAATTAAGCCCGTGGGAACCGTGTTATATGGACGCATCGCCATCAAAGTAGCTAATAACAATAGATTCTAATTTAAACATTGAAACTATGATATTTCAAAGCCTATAAGAATTATATTTTATAATATATCCGAACCCGGGGTGAATAAGTTGATAAATCTAAAATGCATGTTTAATGGCAGGCGTTTTATCTTTTTATCTTATTATCTTGTTTCTTTTTTATTAATCGACTTCAAAAAAGGAGGTTTTCAATTTGATTGTATTGTTATTATGATGTTATTATAACGCGCAAGCGTGCAACTGTAAACGCGACAGATTGTGGGTTCGATTTTCATTTGCTGGGTTTGGTAATAAGGCAAAACGCGGCGTTGAGTTCCGCCACTCAGCACGCAATGCCTCAATTCAGCAGAAAGTGGGGAACGGAGTGTCTTAACACGTCGGTTCTCAGGTACCCTCTGCCTACCCTGCTATATGCGGGATACAGCGTGAAGCTATGTACAAATATATTTTATAATTAATATTACCCGTATAACTTCAGGACAGGCGTAATGTGGACTTCCACATGACGTCTCCAGCAATGATCCAGCGGGTTGTAACGATGCCATGCCGAAATCAGCTATTTTTATGTTGTTTCTTTCGTCTAACAGTAGATTCTCTGGTTTTAGATCGCGGTGACTGGAAAAGATTGGAATTAATTAAAAAAAGTTTGGTATTGAGGCCATTATGGCGCTGAGCAGATTGTGGGTTCGATTCCCACTCGGGACATAATTATATTTAAATTATTTTCATTATTCCCTTTTTGCAAAACAAAGCGTTGCGCTAAAAGTGGAGAACGGAGTGTCTAAATACTATATTCTCTTTTTACCCCGCTAAAAAATATTTGTTTAATTACTATACAGTAAAAGAAAGTGGGGAACAAAATTGTTGTAAGAGAACGGAGTGTCTTAACACTAGGTTCTCAGGTTCCCTCTGTCTACCCCGCTATATGCGGGTTACAGCGTGAAGATGAAAAAAAAAACAACTATACTACTTATTATAACGATAAGAATTATGACCAAATTATACATAACTTTTATAAAATGTATTCTATGTGTAGTTCTGATTTATGAGCTATAATATTGTAAAGTTTCGTCTAGATCTGTTCAGTAGTTTTTGCGGGAAAGAGTAACAAACATCCATTCATAACAATCTTTCACATTTAGAGTATTTATTACGTAAATGAAAATAAATAGGAATATAATTTTTTAAAATTATTATGCCATAGATAAATAATTAAAGTAATTATATAGTGCAGAATGCCGAAACGAACGAATATTTGTTCAAAAAAAAAAAAAAAATATATATATATATATTTTTTGTTTTTGATATTAATTTTTATATAAAGTGCACGTTACTATGGCGACGTGTATTATACCCGTTACATAAAATTCATATTTCTCTAGTGCTACATGTCTATTTTTTTTTTTTTAATGAAAAAAATAACTTACCATATAGAATGACTGTGGCAGAAGTCTAACGCTGATATGATCTGTCTGAAGAATCTTCTAGCTTCTTTTGGGGTGAGTCTGCCTTTTTTTACTAAGTAGTCGAATAATTCACCACCACTTACATGCTCTAATACTAAATACCTGTAAATTGTTTTTTTTTTTTTAATTTTATTATTATTTAAACGTGGCAGTAAGTAATTGAACCTATACCTCTATGGTAACATGTTTAAAAAAAATTACGTATATTCTCGTATATCTACGTTGAAATTCAGTTAGAGTAATTCTGTGTAAATTTTGGAAAGAATTTTAATATTTTAACTTATTTAAAAAAAGAAAGGTTCTCAATTCGTCTGTATTTTTTATGTTTTACCGCATAGCTCTTTAGGTTTTTTGTTTTTTGGGTGAAGCATTTTTGATGATTCTTATTTTATATGACAGCTAATGCTTCTAGTGTGGTCCCATTTAAATACTTAATTAAGATCAGTCGCGTAGTTTTGGAGTTTTTCGTAATAATATTACTTTTTAGTGCATTTTAATTAAAGTATTTTATTTAATTAAAGTAGGTTTTCTTTTTTACTTTAAAAAATTACTCGTCAGATCTTTTTAAACTTAAATGGGACTTGTCAGAAGCACTAGCTATCATATAAAAAAAAAACATCAAAATTGGTTCACCCATTAAAAAATTATGCGGGAGCTCATACAAAAATCTGTCGAATTGGTAACTACCCCCTTTTTTGATGTCGGCCGGTCGGTTAAAATGTAGGTCTAAATGGTTAGTATTTTCTGGGTTTGGTAGTAAGACAAAGCGCGGCGTTGAGTTCCGCCACTCAGCACGCAATGCCTCAATTCGGCGGAAAGTGGGGAACGGAATTGTTGAAAGAGAACGGAGTGTCTTAACACTAGGTTCTCGGGTTCCCGCTGCCTACTCTGCTATATGCGGGATACAGCGTGAAGTTAAAAAAAAATCTTAATGGAGTTTTTTTTTTCATCACATAATAGACAGATTGAGGAGCGATGAAGGGTGAAAATTTTAAAAGGGTAAGTCGGTAGATTTAGGGAAGCCGGTGTATATTTAGGGAGGGAAGCCGGTTTATATATAGGGAGGGAAGCCGGTTTATACTTAGGGAAGCCGGTATACTTAGGGAAGCCGGTGTAGGATTTTAAGTTTTTTAGCAATTTCACTATCAAATTTTGCTGACGACCTTTTTTTAGATCTCGTACTTTTCTTGGCCTTGTTTTTCACTCTCAAATTTTTTCAAATAATTTCTTGTCAATTACAAAAGATAATAATAAATGAGTGTTAATAAATATATTATTATATAATAATAACTTACAAATATTTCTTGTTTTCATACACGTCTGACAAACCGAGCACGTGAGGGTGCTCGATCAACTTCATTATAGCTATTTCTCTTTCCACCTGAAATTAAAATATACATTAATATACAAAATATAAAAATTTGAACGCAGCGGAACTCAAACCCGCGCCTCTTGGAAACAGTCCTGGTATCGGGCCGTTGTAATCGTCCGAATGTACTTTTTTCTTTTTTTTTTTTTCTCGAATGGATACACATGCTGTTGACCCTAGTGGTCTTTACAGCGACACCGGGGGGGTGAGGGAAGAGGGTGCTCAGTCCCTGCGAAATGCAAGCACTAACTGGCTGCTTGAGAGGATGCCGACAGGCGCAAGGGCGCCCCCTGCGGGGCTAGGACCTCTGCTTGCGCGAGTCGTGCGGGCGGGGGAGGTCGTCCGAATGTAGAACGCATGGCTTTTTTTATTCATTTATTCTGATCACTACGGACACGTGGTTCGTAACTTTTGTCATCTTCACTATATATTCATATTACTTAACTAAGCTTAGGAAAAAAGAGTTTTTTTTCCAAAGAGAGTCCAAGTAGTTTAGTTGCCTATTTAATATATTATTATTACTTATTAAAACTAATAATACTCAAAATTACTTAACATTACTTAACATTTCTTAAAATTACTTAATATTACTTATTATTACAATTTGAACATCTATCATAGTGGAATCTTCAGTGGAATATGTACCTTTTTGTTTTTACGGTATAAATAAATAGCGCCTTTCCTTTAAAACCCCATTGGAATTGAACCTATCACCTCCAGTTTATTAAAAAGACTTACTATCACTAAGGTAACGGAGAAATCCTTAAAACGTATGTAACAACGATTATTTCCTTAATTGCTTAATAGAAGCTTTAAGTCCCTTCGTCGCCTTCGTTAATAAAAACAGTTAGCTACTACTCTGTTAGTATTAACCGTGTCAGTTAAATTTTAACTCAAAATAATTGAATCGGTGAGTGCAGAAACAACGTAAGTCACAAAAATTCGGCGTTGAGTTCCGCCACTCAATACCCAATGCCTCAATTCGGCGGAAAGTGGGGAACAAAATTGTTGTAAGAGAACGGAGTGTCTCAACACTAGGTTCTCAGGTTCTCTCTGCCAACCCTACTATATGCGGGTTACAGCGAGAAGTTACAAAAAATGCAAAAAATCGTAATCGATTTAAACTAGCTTAGAAAGGCAAGATGCGTGTTGTTTTTCTCCCTCCTGCAAAATTTGACAATCTGGACTGATGTTGTTTCTACACTCACCGATTCAATTATATTTTAACCTTTTATTTGACTTGTTATATATATTAGCTTCCAGTGGCGATTGGAGAAAATTTTAGTTAGGCAAGCCGATAAATTAAGGGAAGCCGATGAATATTTAGGGGGGCCGGTATATATATTTAGGGAAGCCGGTAATACTTAGGGAAGCCGATATATTTAGGGAAACTGTTATAGGATGTCAAGGTATTTAGTAATTTCACTATCGAATTTTTTCGTACTATCGAATTTGGCCATGACCTTTTTTTTAGGTCTATAAGTCATATATATATGTCAGAGCTTGTTTTTTTGCAATTTTATGCCTAACATTTTCCTGGTGACCTTTTTTTTAGCTCACACACCTTGTTTGACTTTCTTCTTTCGAGCGCCACATTTTACTGGCGAGCTTTTTGTTTTATTTTTAGCTCTCATGCTTGTACTTTGAAAAGTTAGGCAAGCCGGTGGGAATCGAGTTGTATGGACGCCTCGCCACTGTTAGCTTCACACACAATGACAAGACACTGCGTTGTTCATACACTCCGTTATTTGTTAAAATCTTAAATCTTACCTTCATTAATACAGATTCACTAAGTTTTTCTCTATTGATTATTTTGATGGCAACCTTCTTGCCGGTGACGCAGTGTACGCCAAGTTTAACAAGACCTGCAACAAAATAAAATATACTAGAATAACATTACATATGATATATTACCCCACTTCCCTTCTAAGCGCCTGTCGTGGCGCAGAGGCACAAGCGTGCGACTGTAAACGCGTCAGGTTGTGGGTTCGATTCCCACTCCACGAAATGGATTTTTTTATTTCCTGGGTTTGGTAACAAAGCAAAGCACGGCATTGAGTTCCGCAACTCAGCACGCAATGCCTCAATTCAGCAGATTTTTTTTTTCGCCGAATTAAGGCATTGCGTGCTGAGTGGCGGAACTCAAAGCCGCGCTTTGCCTTGTTTCATTCTAAGTTTCATCTTTCTATAGGCAGTAGTTTCGTCTGTGCGTTACCTGTCAGTCACTAAGTAAGTATTGGAAGAGATAAATAGAATATTGATTAACTGATTGATAAATTATTATTACTAGTCTCCCCGTTGACGCGTTAATAACGCGTTGCCTAGCAACGTATATGTCACTTTATATAAACATTAAATATTTATTTTATTCATGTAATATATTTTTTATTCAATATATTAAAAAGATACTATCATTCTGCACTCCTTCGCTATATAAACTATAAGTGTGCCAAGATTCATGCACCTCTGTCCGCGTAATTTTCGTAAAAAAGGGTACAATGTTTGTGCTTCCCGTATTAATATTCAGCTTTACGCTTTTGTTCTATATCAGTATCAGTGTCACATCAGTATCAGTATATCAGTGTAAGAGTCAAAATACTCCGTTCTCGAGTTTCACTCGAAATCGAGGCATTGGACGTTTTGAACCGAGAAATTATACACAATGATTTGTTTTTCCAGTAAGGCAAAGTGAAAATTATTTAAATACAGTAATTCCCCCGAGAGGAGATCTCGCAACCAATCGTTTTTACAGTCAGACACTTTCACTGCGCCAAGATAGATAATATCATCATTAGTGTAATTAGTGGGGAACGGAGTGTCTTAACACTAGGTTCCCTTTGCCTACCCTGCTATATGCGGGATACAGCGTAAAGCTAAGCTAAGGTGTAGGTGTATGTATGTATGAGTGTAATTAGAACCCACTACCATCGCATTCGGACACTAAATATAAAATCTTCTTTTTTAGCTTCATGTTATATCTCACACATAGCAGGGTAGGCAACCTGAGAACCTAGTGTTAAGACACTCCGATCTCTATAATATTTCCATTCCCCACTTTTCGCCTAGTTGAAATATTGCGCGCTTTGCCTTGAAGGAAATGAAAATACTATATATATAATATTATTTAATATTATCATGTCCTGGAGTGGGAATCGAACCCACAACCTGTTGCGTTTACAGTCGCACGCTTGTGCCTCTGCACCACGACAGGCCTCACATAAGGAAAATCTATATTTCCTTATATAATATATAAAGATTCTCGTATTCTCTTAAGTCATAAATAATTAAGATTTTTTAATAAAACTCGGCGAAGTTTGTCGAACTGAGGAACTTGAATGGAGCTATCAAGAAGAATTGAATTTCTTGAGAAATGTACGTACCCACTTATGTTTCAATAGTATCTACTAAGAGTTGATATTGAGTTAATATTTTTATGATAAATTGGCATTTCTTATGTACCTTAGATTTTTCGGTTATACGTTTACTAAAAGAATCTACTGAAAGATCTCGGCCTGTCTAGAACTATTATCAGTTCATTTCTAGCACGTATTCCGAAGGCGGCATTAGTAGGATCTTTTCAAATTTGGTTAGGTAGAGAGAAGAGCCGGGACGCCCAAGGAAGCGATGGCTGGATGTCGTGAAGCAGGATATGAGAGCCAATGGACTAACCACCCGTGATGCAGAAGATCGTGCAAAGTGGAGTAGGTTGAGTAGGAAGGCAGACCCTGGCTAGCCGGGATACATGCAAAGAAGAAGAAGAAGAAGAGAGAGGAGCGTGGACAGTGGAAGTGAACGTTAATGCGTATTTTAAAGGGGCCCCTTAACCTACACGTTAGGTCGTAAGTCCCAGGCACACTTCAAACTCCTTTCTCTGCAACGCGAATCCACGGTGAATACATGGATTGCTGAGGAGTTTCTTCTCTTTTCTGTATTTTTTTGAAGTTTTATTTCACATAACAGGTTAATCAGAATATACCAAAACACTGTTCTGTTATTTTTATGTGACCATCCTTAAGTATTACTGTCTTCTCGAAAGTCAACCGAGACCCCTTACCTCTTCATATCTTTTACAATAAAAAGACTTTTGAGCATTATTTATAAGAGGAAAACAAATCACAACAATGAAACAAAATTAAAAAGCAGATCAATAGTTCTTAGATAACAGCAAGTATTTTTTATTAGGAAACTGTTCTGATACTCTTTATTACTGGCGACTAGTAACTGGCTTAGAGCTTAGTACAAGCGTCAGTCCCACATAATTGTATATTTTATATTATATATGCCTAAATATAGATCTACATTATTGTATTTACATTATGTTGAGAGATAAAGATATATTATTATTATTATTTATATTACTTATTTTTAGAATCCATCAGACACCATCGCAATGTAGCGGACGTCTAATTGTGGATTTGAGGAGCTGTGGATTCGATTCCCCCTCGACGGAATAATTATAATTCTATTATACTATTTCACAGCTCTGGTGAGCGTTGTTGAGTGCGGCGTTGAGTTCCGCCATTTAACACGCGTATCAAATTCGAATTCTGGTGGAACCAGTGAACGGAGTGTCTATACACTAGGTTCACTCTGACTATCCTGCTATGCGGGATAAAGGACGAAGTAGCTTTTTCTTATATCTATATAAAAAAATCTTGTTGCCCGTTAACCCTTATTCTTTTAACGTGAGGAAATCCTTTACGCGGGAATTCGGACGGGTTACGTGTGACTCCGGACCGGCTGTAAAGAGGCCGTCCATACACCCACTAAAACCTCACGGTGCTCCTCCTCTACCGCCACTGGCCGAGGCGCACGGGAACTGCCCCAATCATCCGTGGAAATGCCCGTTAATCTCTAATCTCTGCTTGTAAACTTTTTTAAATATCAAATCTATATTACAGTTTTTAGTAAATATGATTAACGCCTGTCGTGGCGCAGAGCCACAAGCGCGCGACTGTAAACGCGACAGGTTGTGGGTTCGATTCCCACTCCAGGAAATGTTAGTCTTTTCATTTCCTGGGTTTGATAACAAGGCAAAGTGCGGCGTTAAGTTCCGCCACTCAGCACGCAATACCTCAATTCGGCGGAAAGTGGGGAACAGAATTGTTGTAAGAGAACGGAGTGTCTACGAACACTACGTTCTCAGGTTCCCTCCGCCTACCCTGCTATATGCGGGATATAGCGTGAAGTTAAAAAAAAATGATTTCCGGTTTTAAATAAGGTGGTAATAGCATCTCTCATTAAATAAGTAACTTAAACTTTAAAGTCATTCGTGTATCAACAGTATTCAAGTGAACAATCGCGAACTGATAATGGAAATAATGTTAAACAGGTATACATGTTTATATATTTTAAATTAAACTGTTTTAACAGGTTTAATCGCGTATATTTAATACCGAAATATACGCGATTAATCCGGTTCAAATAGCTTCTTTTAAGAAAGTATATATTTTTAATAGATTTTTTTTATTTAGCTTCACGCTGTACACACATTGCAGGGTAGGCAGAAGAAACCAGAGAACCGATGTGTTAAGACACTCCGTCCTCTTAAGATTTCCGTTCCTTAGCGATTTCGTACCCCTATATTTTTTTTAAGCTTCATGCTGTATCCCGCATATAGCAGGGTAAGCAGAAAGAAACTCAGAACCTAGTGTTAAGACACTCCGTTCTCTTTCAAGAATTCCGTTCCCCACTTTCCGCTGCATTGAGACATTGCGAGCTGAGTGGCGGAACTCAACGGCGCGCTTTGCCTTGTTACCAGAAAATGAAAATACTTCATTTCTAATCGTGGAAATCGAACCCACAACCTATCGCGTTTACAGTCGCACGCTTGTGCCTCTGCGCTACGACTATCTATTTTAACTATCTATTTAAACTAATTAAATTTTTTAATAATATTTTATTAATTTTCAGATTGATATTATTAATATTATTGCCAAGAGCTCTATCAATACCCAGTGAAGAATACAAGGCTTCACTCCAGGCGTTACCTCCCAGTGTTAATATGCTACCATTTATTCATAGGGAGATGGACGAAAACGTTTCTGCTGTTGGTAAGAGAAAGAGAAATGGAAACAGCTTCACGCATAGCAGGGTAGGCAGAGAGAGAGCTAGTGGTAGTACCTAGTAAAGACACTCCGTTCTCCGTGTTTAGGGGGGAACACAACGCTGTGCTTGATCTTATCAAAATATATTAGAGACGAAAAGAAAATAATCAAACTTCGCGTGGGAATCGAATCCACAACCAATAGCCATGCCCTTCCGGCAATGTCAGACATACATACATAGTTTCACGTTGTATCCCGCATATAGCAGGATAGAAAGAGGGAACCTAGTGTCAAGAGACTTCGTTCCCCACTTTTGGCCGCATGGAGACATTGCGTGCTCGGGTGCATATAGTAGTGGAATTCAACCATTTCCTGGAGTGGGAATCGAACCCACAACCTACAGGCGCAATGTGAGAAGATTAGTAATTAAGAGAAAAGAGGTTTAAAATAACATTTTCTAAATAAACTGTGCAGAAAGAGAGCCATGTCACTCACTTGTCAGATTTAAAATAGAGCTCAAGTTGATTGTAATGCGTTTTTAATGATGGACTTAAAAATATTTGAAATTTTGTTGAAATCTGTATTACTGTACTGTCTGTAGCTCGATAATATTATATTTCCATCGGATCCGGACGCGTATGCCAATTTTCGAAAATTTTCAAAAAGAGTCAAAATAAAGGTAAAGTTAACAAAATGTAGTTTTTTTATTTTTTTTATAAATTATACTATAAAAGTACTAGCTATTATATAAAAAAAAATTATCAAAATTGGGTTACTCAATAAATAATTATGCGGTGCTATCGCATAACATAAAACAATCGAACTGAGGACCTCCTAGTTTGAAGTGACAATTGCAACAATCCTTACTTAATATTATAAATGCGAAAGTAACTCTGTCTGTTTGTCTGTTACGCTTTCACGCCTTAACCACTGACCCGATTTTGATGAAATTCGGTATGAAGATAGAACTGAACTCGGGAAAGGACATAGGATAATTTTTATCGCGAAAAAAAGAGAAAAAGGGGTTGAAATAGGGGATGAAAGTTTGTATGGAAGATTCTTATTGTCAAACATAAAATCATGTAAGATTGTTTAACTGTTTACAACTTCACCACATAAACCACTTAACCAATATTGACAAATAGTCTAGATCTTGGGAAAGCCTATCGGCTACTCCTTACCATGTCGCGCGATATAACTGAACTCCACGCGGGCGGAGCCACGGGCGGAAAGCTAGTTTCTGATATTCTTCACATTAATATATAGATACAGGTGAAGTTAATAAAGTCTAGTTAAAGTAATAAAGATTTTAACAAACCAGAATGCATTTAAAAGTATAATTATTACGAACTAGCTTTCCGCCCGCGGCTTCGCCCGCTTGGAATTCGGTTATATCGCGCGACATGATAAGGAGTAGCCTAGGAGTAGTCTTTTCCAAGGTCTAGACTATCTGTCAAAATTGATTAAGTGATTTAGGTGTGAAAGTTGTAAACAGTTGAACAATCTTACTTGATTTTTTGTTTGACAATAAGGTTTCCATACAAACTTTCATCCCTTATTTCAACCCTTTCTACCATTTTTTTCGCAATAAAAAGTATCCTATGTCCTTTCTCAAGTTCAGTTCTATCTTCATACCGAATTTCATCAAAATCGGTTCAGTGGTTTAGGCGTGAAAGCGTAACAGACAGACAGACAGACAGAGTTACTTTCGCATTTATAATATTAGTAAGGATAACTCAAAAAATACTCGTTAGATCTTAATTTAAATAATTATTAAATGGGATCACATCAGAAACACTAGCTATCATATATAAAAAAATCATCAAAATCGATTCACCGAGTAAAATGTTATGCGATAACACAGATAAAATTCTCTTTTTGAAACCTTCTTCACTAGTTGGAGAAGCACTAAAAGAAGAAGAAGAAACCTTTTTCATTCTGTCTGAGTAGTTCTTGAGTTATTTGTAATATACATGTATAACCACATACAAGTGCTTAACAACATCCGATATTCATACTAACGTTTCATATAAGGTTTTTTGGCAACAATATTCCAATATACACACATTATAGCACTTTTTACACAAAAAAGGCCTAAATCTAGGTCACAAACGAACTGAAATCGGAAATGTCTGAAACGAGAAGCACTCGGTGACGGTTCAAAGAGTATGGAGCTGGAAACTTTGTATTGTCCAATGAATATTTTTATATACTTTTCTTTTAGCTTCACGCTGTATCCCGCATATAGCAGGGTAGGCAGAGGGAACTAAAAACCTAGTGTTAAGACACTCCGTTCTCTTTCAATATTTCCGTTCCCCAATTATTTATTATGTAAGTGGGGACCAGAATATTCATTTTTTATATAGATAAATATATATTTTATATATTGTGTTTTTTTTTAATAAGATATGATAAAGAATATCAGTAAATCTTTCAATTCCAATTCTGGCAGCATGGAATAGCTCTACAGCGCTTTTGATTCCCGTCCATTCGCAGATGTTCCTAAGCCATGACTTTTTCTGCGGCCGATTCTACTTCTTCCAGCAACTTTTCCCATTCATTATAAGTTGTAGTAGTTCGTATCAGTCATGTCTAAAAATGTGCCCCAAATATGAAACTTTACACTTTTTGACAGTTAGCAAAAGCTTGCGTTTCTGGTCAACCCGGCGCAGAACTTCGTCGTTCGAGATTCTTGGACAGATAAGATCTCGAACGACGAAAAAAGTTTAAGGTTCGATTTTTTTTAAGTGTGTCGCTGCATAACTTTTTACTGGGTGAACTAGTTTTGATGATCCTTTCTCTATATGATAGCTAGTGCTTTGGATGTGGCACGCTAGCTCACATCAACTAGCATTTGCAAACATACGTTGATTCACTGTATCCCGAAGGTTACAATTAGTAGTTAGGTGGATTCTAAATTTCACGTTGAATTAAAATCAGAGTGGTCTTAAAGAACTTAGTGTCAAAACACTCTGTTCTTTATTCGAAATCGAGATACAATTCTACACGTAATAAGGTGTATTAGTCATGATGGTGTTTTTTTACATACACATACATACATAGCTTCACGCTGTATCCCGCATATAGCAGGGTAGGCAGAGGGAACCTAGTGTTAAGACACTTCATTCCCCACTTTCCGCCGAATAGAGGCACTGCGTGCTGAGTGGCGGAACTTAACGCCGCGCTTTGCCTTGTTACCAAACCCAGGAAATG
Organism: Philaethria dido; assembly: GCA_033558755.1. NCBI lineage: Eukaryota > Metazoa > Arthropoda > Insecta > Lepidoptera > Nymphalidae > Philaethria > Philaethria dido. Next base: position 12,678 of record JAKGSA010001441.1, read on the forward strand.
AAAAATTCCTTTTCCAGGAGTGGGAAGCGAACCCACAACCTGTCTTTTACAGTCGCATGCTTGTGCCTCTGCGCCACGACAGGTGTTTTTTTTAAGGCATTCATTTTAAAGTAGGACATTACCCCATATTGCCCTACTTTGGCTACCCTTGGTCATTATTTCTGTCATGTGATAGATTACAAAGGCCATCGTGGCGTATTGGAAGTTGGTTGTAGGTTCGATTCTGACTCGGGGTATAAAATATTTTGAAATTATTTTATAATAATGCCTGTCATGGCGCAGAGGCACAAGCGGGCGACTGTAAATGCGACAGGTTGTGGGTTCGATCCCCACTCCAAGAAATGAAAAATTTAGTATTTTCATTTCTTGGGTTTGGTAACAAGGCAAAGCGAAGCGTTGAGTTCCGCCACTCAACATGCAATACCTCAATTCGGCGGAAAGTGGGGAACGGAATTGCTGATAGAGAATGGAGTGTCTTAACACTAGGTTCTCTGGTTCCCTCTGCCTACTCTGCTATATGCGGAATACAGCGTGAAGTTAAAAAAATTATAATAATTTTATTGAAATTATTTTCATTTACTTGCTCTGATAAAGCCAAACGCTGCTTTAATGTACCATTGAATACGCAATGATTTGAATTGGGGAGGAAAACAGAAAAAGGAGTGTCTGGACACCAGGTTCTTTCTAATTCCCACTGCGCCACGATAGCCTCAAATTTCTATACATTTATTATAGCAGTAGTTATATGTATGTATTGTAAATATTATCAGCCTTACACAGTAAACTGACAGCTAACTGACTGTTCCGGTCAGAATCTGGGTCACAGTTGTGACGTCAAAAGAACCTACTCAATATTGAGAAACGATTGTTTTTATGCTTTTAACCGATTTCAGAAAATGAGGTTCTCATATTGAATGTATTTTTATCAGTCTTCTGATATATCTTTACCGCATGATAGTTTACTGGGTGAACAAATTTAGATGATCCTTTTTTTATATGATAGCTAGTGCTTTTGACGTAGTCTTATTTAATTTTGTTAATATCTGACGAATAGTTTTTGAGTTATTTGTAATAATTATTTGAAGTCGATTTTGTCGATGTTAAAATTATGACAATGGTGAACGAAATGTCTTAACACTAGGGTCCTACCTACTCTGTAACATATAAAGAATACTCGAGAGTAAAAACTCTTTCAAAAAACGCCGTTCGTAGCGCAGAGGCATAAGCGTGCGACTGTAAACGCAATAAGTTGTAGGTTCGATTCTCACTCCAGAGGGTTGTGGGTTCGGTCCATACTCCAGTATTATAATTTCCTGGGTGTGGTAACATGGCAAAGCGCGGCATTGAGTTCCGCCACTTACCACGCAATGCCTGAATCCGGCGTAACGTGGGGAAAACGGTATTATTGAAAGAGAACGGAGTATCTTAATACTAGATTCTCAGGTTCCCTCTATCTACCCTGGTATATGCGGGATACAGCGTGAAGCTAAAAAATTCTTTATAATAAATTATATAGCCCATAGCATACGCCATTGAAAAGGTAGAAAATGTACATGTATATTAAAAAATACATACATATTTCAAAGCACTTTTTTCATGAAAGATGTATCTTAGGCTTTTCAGTTACACAACTTATATTCAGCGAAGCATATTTAAGATTTAAGCTTAAAATGCTGCAGTGTTCTATTTTTAGACATAATATCTTATATCACGTAGGAAAGTCATTTTCTTACTTCACTCAAGTTATTTACAATATTTTTTATCGACTTCCTGTCGTGGCGCAGAGGAAATGGATTTTTTTATTTCGTGGGTTTGGTAACAAGGTAAAGCGCGGCGTTGAGTTTCGCCACTCAGCACGTAATGACTCATTTCGGCGGAAAGTGAGGAACGGAGTGTCTTAACACTAGGTTCCCTCTGTCTACCCTGCTATATGCGGGATACAGCGTGAAGCTATGTATGTATGTATGTTATCGACTTCAATGAAAATCACTATAAAGTAGAATTAATATGAATAACTAAATAACTAATCGTTAGATTTTAATTAAGTTTAAATAGGACCACGTCACAAGCACTAGCTGTCAGTGGCGAGGCGTCCACACAACACGACTCCCACCGGCTTACCTTCTGTAAATAAATTTAATAAATTTGGGTGTAAAATTTTTATAATACAAGTATGAGACCTAAAAAAATGTCGCCTATAAAATATGGAGCTTAAATTGTAATAGAGACTTTCTAAGAAACAAGAGTGTGAGAGCTAAAAAAGAAGGTCGCCAGAAAAATGTTGGGTATAAATTGCAAAAAAATTGCAAAAAACCAAGCTCTGACATCTAAAACCACCTTAAAAAAAAATCGATCGTTACATCCTATACCGGCTTCCCTAAATATACCGGCTTCTCTAAAAATTACCGGCTTACCTAATTAAAATTTTCACACCTCGCCACTGCTAGCTATCATATGAGAAAACATCAAAATCGGTATTAAAATACAAACGAATTTGAACCTCCTGACTGTGATGTCGGTTAAAAAAACTATTTTAGACTTAAAACTCATGAATATATTAAAATATACTTCCAGCTTAGCAAATACTGTGAAAACACAAGTAGGTAGTACCCACATTTCGCAAGAAGCTCAATTTATCTTGATAACTCCATTTAAAAGTTCCTCAGCGCTCAACAAACTTTGACGAGTTTTATTAAAAAAATCTTAATTATTTATTACTTAAGAGAGATCGAGAAGCCGTATAAGTAAATATAAAAATTTCTTTTTTTTAGCTTCACGCTGTATCCCGCATATAGCAGGGTAGGCAGAGGGAACCAGAGAACCTAGTGTTAAGACACTCCGTTCTCTTACAACAATTCCGTTTCCCACTCTCCGCCGGATTGAGGAATTGCCTACTGAGTGGCGGAACTCAACACCGCGCTTTGCCTTGTTACCAAAGCCAAAAAATGAAAATACTTAACTTAACATTTCCTAGAGTGGGAATCGAACTCACAGCCTGTCGCGTTTACAGTCGCACGCTTGTGCCTTTGCGCCACGACAGGCGAAATATAAAGATGAGAAGCTAAAATTATAAAAACATAAACGTTATAAAGTCGATTCAAATCCCGTCCGGGGGATGTTTTTCCCTTTCAATGTATACCACGGTAGATAGGAAGATTTTTTTTTATGGATAACGAATGGCAAACAAGCAGAAGGCCCACCTAATGGTAAGTGGTTACCTTCGCCCGTGGACATCTACAACTCAAACCTAGACGATACAGAAAGGAAAGTGAGGACAATGTAGTTGTCCACTATCGGAACCACGATATTCTGAGGAAAGGATGGGTGGGAAAGGGGAAAACCTGGCTTACATGCCATCGAACCGGAACACATCATAAAATACCATGGTAGATAGGGAGAATCTTGTGTTAAGACATCTTTCTCCACTCTCTGCGCATTTTAAAAATATTCCGTGTTGAGTGTAGGAAACACCGCTGCCTTACCGCTGACTTAACCAACCGCATAACTTTTTACTGGGGGAACCAATTTCGATGATTCTTTTTTTATATGATAGGTATCTTCTGATGTGGTCCCATTTAAATTTAGCTAAGATCTGACAAATAGCTTTGAGTTATTCATAATAATTTTCTTATAAGTGCATTTTGTTTGAAGCCAGTTTACTTTTTTGCTTATATTTTATAATATTAATTTATTGTACCTATTTCTAATATATTATATAAAAAAAATTGACTTTCTCTATACTCTTACTCTATATAAACGTGAACTATGCCAAATTTCATACTCCTCCATTCGCGTAATTTTCGTGAAATAAAGTACAAAGTCTTTCACCTATTAATATAATAATTATAGTATAAAGCTTTTCTTGGTCTTGCTGGGAAATTCAATTAACGTAGACCCCCCGCAAGGCACATAAGTAGTTTAGTACTCTATGGACGAAATATGCTATAGGACTCACCGGTGAATGAACCTGATACTACCTACCAGTGGCGAGGCCATCCAACACGGTTACCACCGGCTTACCTTATACAAACGACAATAAATTTTCTAGAAAAATGTGGGAACGAAAAAAAAGATCATCACTAAAACTTGATAGTTTTTTTTTTAACTTCACGCTGTAACCCGCATATAGCAGGGTAGGCAGAGGGAACCAGAGAACCTAGTGTTAAGAGACTCCATTCTCTTTCAACAATGCCGTTCCCCACTTTTGAGGCTTTGCGTGTTGAGTGGCGGAACTCAACGCCGCGCTTTGCCTTGTTACCAAATCCAAGAAATGAAAATACCAAATTCGTGGGTTCGATTCCCACTCCAGGAAATGTAAACTTGTTAGTGAAATAACTAATTACCTTTACATCCTATACTTACCGGTTTTCATAAATATATCGGCTTTTCTAAAAAATACCGGCTTCCCTAAATATATGTACCGATTTCCCTAAATGTATACCCGCTTATCTAAATTTACCGGCTTACCTTTTTAAAATTTTCACCCCTCGCCACTGCTACCCAGTAAAACCAAGCGGAAACCCTTTTCACCTATGTGAGACGACGAATAATAATTATTGCCTCAAAAACTACTCGTCAGATCTGAACTAAATGTAAATGGGACCACATCAGAAGCACCACCTATCATATAGAAAAGGATCATCAAAATTGGTTCATCCAGTAACATGTTATGCGGTAACACGTAAAAAATACAATCGAATTAAGAAGTTACAAAAGAGGAATGGAAGACGATGTAATTTATGTCTACTGTTAATGTAGGAAACTGGAAAGTGGGGAACGAAAATGTTGAAAGAGAATGGAGTGTCTTCACACTAGGTTCTCAGATTCCCTCTGCCTACCCTGCTATATGCGGGATACAGCGTGAAGTTAAAGAAATAAAATTTTATAACAATTCCTTCATTAATTAATCAAAATGAACTTCGTTCCATCCGGGTATCCCTTGACACATCTCATTAATTTTTTTCGTCTACAGATTACAAATAAAAATTTAAAGTATAAAAATATTTTTTTAAATACAAGGTATGACAAATAAGTAAATAAGCCTTTGTATGACAGAACGACATTTAGTTCCACTCAATACGCAATTTTCAAAATTAAAGACACTTGACCATAGTGACTTAACTCTATTTTCTCTCTACCTAATCCTAAAAAGAAAAAATATACGTGAATTAAAAAAAAACTTGATATCCATAACAGTTTTCTTGTGAAAAAGCAAATATTTATTTTAACTATCATCTCAACACAATAACCTCTTCATTCTAGTGTCTAGTGTTAATGTTCGTAACATTTTTATTTTTTTTATAAGCTAGTGTATTCAAGGCTTTTTGGAATTTGAGAATGACTGACTGACTGTAAGCGCGATTGGTTCGAGGTTCGATTCCCGATTCGATCACATTTATCTATACTATGATAAAAAAGTGTATCTAAAAATTGAAAAGCTAAAATTTTTGATTAAAAAACTATAACTTCACGCTGTATCTCGCGTATAGCAGGGTAGGCAGAGGGAACCAGAGAACCTAGTGTTAAGACACTCCGTTCTCTTTTAACGTTCCCGTTCCCACTTTCCCCCGAATTGGGTCATTGTGTACTTCTCAATCTGCCTAGTTTTTCATAAAAAGAGATCCAAAGTTTTTACTTCACGTATAAATATAATGATATTGAAAAAACTATTACAATTATACATACATACATAGCTTCACGCTGTATCCCGCATATAGCAGGGTAGGCAGAGGGAACCTAGTGTTAAGACACTCTGTTCCCCACTTTCCGCCGAATTGAGGCGGTTTTATTATTAAATAAATTTTGACGTTTATTTGGAAAAGAAAAAGGTTTTTTTTTCATTTATTTATGGTATCTAAATTGAAGAAGTTTGTTTTTATTTGTATTATCACAAATATATAACAAACAAAAAATAAATAAAATAATGGAGATAGGCAATCAAAGTCACTTTAGCTCGCAATTTATTATATATTTCTCCTATGGGAACAAAACCCATTAATATCTCATAGAATAGATAGTTTAATTATTTTTGAAACGCCTGTCGTGGCGCAGACGCACAAGCGTGCGACTGTAAAAGCGACAGGTTGTGAGTTCGATTACCACTCCAGGATAAAAAAAATTAAATCATATTTAGTAATTTCATTTTACTGGGTTCGGTAACAAAGCAAAGCACGGCGTTGAGTTCCACCACTCAGCACGCAATGCCTCAATTCAGCGGAAAGTGGGGAACAGAAATGTTGAAAGAGAATGGAGAGTCTTAACACTAGGTTCTCGGGTTCCCTCTGCCTACCCTGCTATATGCGGGATACAGCGAAAAGTTAAAAATTTTTTTTTCTTTTACAGGCTCAAATTTACTATGGAACGCTCTGTTAAAAGTACCACATGAAGACACTATAAAAAGATTAAGAATTTAGTGACCAAATATTAGAAAATGGAAAACGGAGTGTCTCAACACTAGATTCTCTACCTACTTTACACAATTCTTAGGAAAAAAAAGTATACGTGAATATAAGTAAACTGTAATAAAATTTTTCATTTTTATGATTTTTTTTACATATTATATATTAAATTAAGCTACTTTAACCGGATTAATCATGTATTTTTTGCAGAAAGTTTGACCTGTGACCACGAACTACGGTAGTGTTCGAAGTGTCGGCTTTAGAAAAAATATAACCAAAATATATTTTGTTATAAGAGAACCGAGTGTCTTAACACTAGGTTCTCAGGTTCCCTCTGCCTACCCCGCTATATGCGGGATACAGCGTGAAGATAAAAAAAGAAGATATATGCGATGAATCCGGTAAAAGAAGTACTATAGTTTCAACGTAACTAGATAAGAACGCATGGCTTAGCGGTCAGAGCACGCGGACGGATTCCAAGAGGCGCGGGTACGACTCCCGCTGCGTTCAAATTCTTATACTTTTCTAAAAATGTTGATCGTTTTCCAAGTTTGTGATTAACACTTTAAAACTATCAAAAATGAACGCCTGTCGTGGCGCAGAGGCAAGAGCGTCCGACTGTATACGCGATAGGTTGTGCGTTCGATTCCCACTCCAGGAAATGTAAAAAATTAGTATTTTCACTTCCTGGGTATGATAACAAAGCAAAGCGCGGCGTTGAGATCCGCCACTCAGCACGCAATACCTCAATTCGGCGTAAAGTGAGTAACGGAGTGTCTTAACACGTCGGCCTATAGGTTCTCTCCGTCTACCCTGCTATATGCGTGATATAGCGTGAAGCTAAAAAAAACCTATCAAAAATATATACATAAGTGTCTTCGGGAGTGGTAGGGAAGCACTTTTATAGAAACGTATGCTTTCGAAAAACTTATTTAGTTAAAATATAAAATAAACTGACCTGTCTGTCCTTTCCCGAGCGTCTTTTCCAGTCTAAAAGGCCCCACATACTGATAGGCCTCAGCGGCCGTGTTCGTCTCCATTATACCTTCAAATATATTCAATGCTCATCTTGACTCAGGTGCCATACAAAAGGACGGTCATATCTTGTTGCTGGAACAAAAATGATACAACTATAAGGTTTCCATCATTTTTGAAAAGACATTTCTTAGAAATCGTTAAGGTTGGAAATTCATTGTAACGAAAAAGCGACACTAAAGAGAGATAGATAGATAGAAACATATACAATCTGTAAGTTAGAGAGATATTGTATAGAGTAGAGCTTCCATTATCCGTGGTGATGAGTATGGGAGTTCACGGTTAATCGAAAACCCCGGATAATCGAATTACTACATTTTATTAACTTGATTACATTTTTTTTAGCTCGCTCGCTCTGGTAACAAGGCATAGCGCGGCGTTGAGTTCCGCCACTTAGCACACAATACCACAATAAGTGGGAAACGTAAATCATAATGGAACGGAGTGTCTTAACACTAGGTTGCTACCCTCTGCCTATCCTGCTATGTGCGGGATACAGCGTGAAACTAAAAAATATATATGAAAACTTCAAAAAACAATGCAAACTTTTTTAATCTAAAATTTGTTATACATACAATCCAAAACCCCACAATATTATTGTCAACCACCCAAATTAAGTTAGTTCCAACTAATTTCCAAGAGATTATTATTCATAGTACGTTACATAACGGTCTATTAAGATATTCTGGACTCGATCCAAGCTTTTAACATGATTTCATGTCGATACCGCAATGGAAGCGGTTGATACGTTTACTTTAAGTGTATGGATTTTTTCATATTATATATACAACTAAAAGATAATATTTTACAAGAAAATATTGAAAATATGATTTTATATATAGCAGGGTAGGCAGAAGGAACTCGAGAACCTAGTGTTAAGACACTCCGTTCTCTTTCAACAATTCCGTTCCCCACTTTCCGTCGAATTGAGGAGGAATTGAGTTTGAAAATAACTCCAATATAATTAATTCTTGAAGTGGGAATCGAAGCTACAACCATCGAAATTACAGTCACACATACAGACAGAGTACAAAGTGTTTTGCTTGTAACATGATTTCACGTTAACGTTTATTTTAAGTTTATATTTAGTATTAACTAAAATATGAAAATTTTATAAGGAAATAATAATAAATATACGAATTTTTTTAAATAACTTCACCGTTTGCTTTCCAATAGCATGGTCAGAGAGAACCTAGAGTTAAGGCACTATTTTCTCCACTTTCAACCCTAATTCGAGACATTACGTGTTGAGTAGCGTAACTTAACGCCGCGCTTTAACATAGCAGAGTGGAGAAATGAAAATTACTTTAATATAATTATGTCTGCACTGTCTCACTGCGCTTAATAAATAAACATACGTAATAATTTTTACTTTCAATATAAATTTAATTGAAGCCAATAAGGCTTTGAACCCCCACTTCAATTGACTAATTAATATCAAGGACAATCACAGATCATTGAGGTATACACCCTTAGAAAAAACCAAGCGGTTTGAAGTAGAGCCAAGTTCTAGGTGTAAAGTAGACTTGCTAATTGAGAACATTGGGAAAAAGATATCTTTAACCGTTTTTGACAAGAGAGGTTATCAATTCGACTGTATTTTTTTATGTGTGTTACCGCATAACTTTTTGGGTGAACAAATTTTGATAATACTTTTTTATTTGATAGCTAGTGCTTGATGTGGTCCCATTTAAATATAATTGTCTGACGAGTAGTTATTGAGTTATTCGTAATACTTGTAGTTTTTAGTGCATTTTCTTTGAAGTCGGTTATAATTTTTGGTAAAGTTTTAATTATTAGATTAAAAAATATAATATAACGCCTGTCGTGGCGCAGAGGCACAAGCGTGCGACTGTAAACGTGACAGGTTGTGGGTTCGTTTCCCACTCCAGGAAATGTAAAATTTAGTACTTTCATTTCTTGGGTTTGGTAACAAGGCAAAGCGCGGCTTTGGTTTCCGCCACTCAACACGCAATGCCTCAATTTGGCGGAAAGTGGAGAACGGAAATGTTAAAAGAGAACGGAGTGTTTTAACATTAGGTTCTCTGGTTCCCTCTGCCTACCCCGCTATATGCGGGATACAGCGTGAAGTTAAAAAAATATATATAATTTAAAATGTAATTCCTCTAATATAGTTGAAGTAATATCTAATTGTTACAAGAAGGTAATGAATTCAAGCTACGCCAGGGCGATGTTAATATATTTTCGCGGTGGAGAGGAACAGCGTGCAACTGTAAACGCAACAGGATTTGGGTTCGATTCCCACTCCAGGAAATAAAAATATTGGATTGGATGTTTAGTATTTTCATTTCTTAACTCTGGTAAAAAGGCAAAGCGCGGTGTTGACTTCCGTCACTCAGCACGCAACGCCTCAATTCGGCGGAAAGTTGGGAGTGGAAATGTAAAAGGAGAATGGAATATCTTAACACCAGGTTCTCAGGTCTCCTCTGCCTACCCTTCCATGTGCAGGACAGCGTGAAGATAAAAAATTAATATTTTCCTAACAATATCGAAACAAAAGAAAGATTTATACAATTTATTGCAGTCCTTTGGGTGTTATGCGCATACAAACATTTCGGTAATTCATTTTTAATTATATTTATATATATTTTTAAAATGTTAGCCATCTCAAAAACGACTCCCCAGATCTTAACTAAATTTAAATAGGACCGCATCAAAAGCACTAGCTACCATATAAAAAAACATCAAAAATAATTCACCCAGTAAAAAGTAATGTGGTAACACACATAAAAAAATACTCCTCATTTTTTTTTTAAGTTAGTAAAAAGCAAACAAAATAGTTTTACTGTGAAATGTGTATTTAATTTTCATTACATTAGAGACCCTCTGTTACGAAACTAAGTGATTAAATTTATACCATCGCGGTTTAGTTGTTTTAGTCTATATTATATTACTTTAGGAGGGTTGGGTGTTCGATTCTTATTGTACAAATATTTGTTTTATTAGTAACTAGTTGCTTTACGCAACTTCGTTAGCGTAGACTTTATAACCCTTTCCTCGGTAATTCTTCTTATCGACCGCTTTGAAAATGGGCCTAAAATCATAGGCTTTTACCATGACATATAATTATTGCACCGAGTGGAGACCGAAATCATAACCATCGTGCTTATAATCAGATACTGTCAACCGCTTTTGTAAAGGCACCATTTCTCTAATAGAGAATCACTGCAAAAGGCGGCCTTATCACTAAAAATGATAATTAAATGATAATATTATGGGTTCAATACTTTGTCATGGGGATTATTATATTAAAAATATTTCATTTTGTTCTAGAAAGGCAAATCGTGGCGTTAAGTTCTGCCATACAACACACAATATTTCGTTTTCAGACAAAAGAGTACAGAATGTTAAAACACTATTTTCTCACTACACTGCTATTCATCAAAAAAGCGTGAATCTGTGTATATTTTCATAAGAATCTTTATTATATATATAAAAATACATGACTGACTCCTGACTGACAGACAAAGCGCAGTCTTAAACTACTGAAACGCTGAAATTGACATTCAAAGGTTGTCAGCAAGAGATCGCTTTAAGCGATAAGGCCTTACGTACCTAAATTTTGACTAAATCTCAGCAAATTTATCATGTTACTGTGTGAAGTATAGGTATATAATTTCTATTTCTATGGGAGTACTATTATTATTTTGTAGCTTCACGCTGTATCACGCACATAGCAAAGTAGACCGAGGGACTGACCGAGAACCGACGTGTTAGGATACGTCTTTCTATTAAGATTTCCGTTCCCCACTTTCAGCTGAACTCAACCCCGCGCTTTGCCTTATTTCCAGTGTGACGAAATGAAAATATTATTAATTATTGTAAATATTTAACATTTTCATTTCCTGGAGTGTGTGTCGAACCCACAACCTATCACGTTTACGGTCGTAAAATTGGACTTCTGCACCAAAACTGGCATCAACTAAAATAAATAGTTTCCCGAATTTCCTACAAAAACGAGATAACAGATATAAATATAAACATAAATAGTATCTCGATAATTAAAATTAAAAAAAAAAAAAAACTACTTCAAATAATATGCATTAAAAAGTAACATTATTACGAATAAATCAAAAACTACACGACAGATCTTAACTAAATTTAAATGGGATCACATCAAAAGCACTAGCTATCATATAAAAAAGAATCACCAAAATCGATTCACCCACAAAGAACATGAACATATAAAAAAATTCTATCGAATTGGGAACTTCTTTTTTGAAATCGGTTAAAATCATGAAGCCTATGTTATAATTTAAATAAATAAAATATACACGCAAGCTATGTATTTATCACGCAATTATAATTGAGGAACTTGGCTTTCTAAGAACCGAAACGTTTTATGAAAATTTCTAAGCAAATTATATGTAACCAAAAATAATTAGGCCTTTTAGAATTAATTTATCGTCTTTTTGTCCATTTTGGGCAATAATTTTTTTTTTTTTCTAAAATGGAAACTTAAACTTTAAGGTGTATGACGTTTATGTTTAAAAAGTTAAGTGACGTCACTTATGTCAATTTTTTTATTAGAAAGAAAAACGTTTATTGAAGCACAAAAAATATAAAAATAAATAGTACGTAAACCAATTTAACTTTCACAGATGTTATAATTTTAAAAGGTAAACGGATAAATTTAGGGAAGTCGGTACATATATTTAAGAAGGCCGGTATATATTTAGGGAAGCCGGTATATATATTTAGGGAAGCCGGTATATATTTAAGGAAGCCGTTATAGGAAGTGAAGTTATACTAAGTTAAAATAATTAATTTTAGCCAAATAAAAAAGCAACCAATATAACAAACTCAATCAAAATCGGTATCATAAATTAAAACATTGCTTGTAAATTAGTTTTCCACCCCTCTTCATGAAGGGTTAGTTTCATAGAAGTCAACTAATGATAAGTAGACTTTGCGTAGAGTATTATGGGATAAGAACGTATTGCTTAATTGTCTACGAGAGGCACGGGTTCAAATCCCGGTACGGTCCAATTTTCATATGAATGAGGCTTATTTTTTTTAGCTTCACGCTGTACCCCGCTCATAGCAGGGTAGGCAGAGGGAACCTGAGAACCTAGTGTTAAGACACTCCGTTCTCTTTTAACATTTCCGTTCCCCACTTTCTGCCGCAACAGCACAATATTTTCTATTATCTATATTTAAATGCGTTTCAATATGTTAAATTATTTTTACTTTTATTAGATTTAAGTGTCTAAGTTACGAAAATGAATATATGATAAAAAATGATTGGATTGACTGAATTGGGTAATATAAAATTCTTATATAATTTTTAAACTTCCCTTCTTTTAAAAGTTCTTAATTCGATTATTTTTTTAATGTTTATTATCTCATGTTTTTTTACTGGGCGAACCGATTTTGATGATCCTTCTTTATATGGTGGCTAATGTGGTTAGTGTAGTGCTGGTAATGTAGTCCCATTTAAATTTAGTTCTCTAACGAGTAGTTTTCGAGTAATTCGTAATAATTTTACTTGTTAGTACATTATAGTTGAAGTCGGTTTCTTTTTTTGTAAAAACCTAATTATATGTAATAATTACACTTAATATGATTAAGTTACGAAAACATAAATGGAAAAATTATAATAGATAATATAAAATTCTTATATATTTATAATTTTTTCCTAAACAAAGAACATTAAAGATGTATAAGAAATATTTAATTTGGATCTCAACCCACGCACATCAAAAAGACGCAAATGCTCTGATCATTTATAAAAGGCCTGAATAAAAATATACATACATGTATAGCTTCACGCTGTATCCCGCATATAGCAGGGTAGGCAGAGGGAACCTAGTGTTAAGACACTCCGTTCTCCACTCCGCCAAATTGAGGCATTGCGTGCTGAGTGGCACAACTCAACGCCGCACTTTACCTTGTTACCAAACCCAGGAAATGAAAAAATCCATTTCCTGGAGTGGCAATCGAACCCACAACCTGTCGCGTTACAGTCACACGCTTGTGCCTCTGCGCCACGACAGGCGTTGAATAAAAATATTTTTAATAACATTTTTTAAATATATTTTTGAAGCGAAAACGTCTTTAGCGGTGTTGTGCACTTTTTGTAATGGGTACAAAAATGTTTAGCTCACGTCAGGACACGTGACCTGATCGAAAATTCGTAAGACGAAATTGTCATGTGTATGTACGATAGCTCAATAAATACATACATACATACATAGCTTCACGCTGTATCCCGCATATAGCAGGGTAGGCAGAGGGAACCTAGTGTTAAGACACTCCGTTCCCTACTTTTCGCCGAATTGAGGCATTGCGTGCTGAGCAATAAATGAATATTGTATTTTACCACATAAATGTTAGTACTTTTATATTCATAATCAAAGCAATTCGTGCAAGATTATTCCCTAACAATTCCAAAATATCAAAACTGCGCAATGTTAATATTCAAGTTTTCACTTCTGTCGACACTCCCGGAGTGAAACCCGCTGTATTTTTTTAGCTTCACGCTGTATCCCGCACATAGCAGAGTAGGCAGAGGGAACCTGAGAACCTAGTGTTAAGACACTCCGTTCTATTAACATTTCCGTTCCCCACTTTCCGCCGAATTGAGGCATTGCGTGGCTGAGTGGCGGAACTCGACGCCGCGTTTTGCCTTGTTTTTCTTTTAAATTGTTCAAATATTTAAATATAATAAATAATATTTTTAATGAAATAATAATAATATATATAGATTATAATTCATAATTACATGCATTTAGAAGCTTAAAGAATATATTATTTTAAATTTAACAAAAAAAAAAAATTTTGGATGGTTTAAAAAATTATATCTATTAATAATTCCGATCCATTCATTGTAAATAATGAAAATATTTTTTTTTTTTGACATATTTATTTTATATGCCAAATATTGAATAATATATTAAAAATTAATTATTATTAGGCTGCGTACAGTTATGCATAGGATCATTATTATTTTTTTAATTATTTTTTTTTATTGTACGAGTATATATATAGGTCTAAGAATTTAGTGTTCAGTGTAAAATATTTGTATACTTATTTTTTTTTCTACATAATATTTTTTCGTTATTTTTTTATTAAAATGCGAAATTATTATTAACTTCTTTCTTTATTCTACTGGACATAGATGAAAAACATTTTATTTATGCATTTCGATGCATGCTTTGATATTCCGTTACTAATCGATTATAGTTTTTTTTTTAATTAGACTAAAATTAAGAAAAAAGCTAAAATAAAGCAAAGCATAGGTTTAAACAGCCAATATCGCTTGTGTTATTAAATATTAAATTAGCACTCACTGTAAACCACTACATAAAAAATATCGCACTCCGGTTCCAACACTTCTATAATTCCGATTTTTTTCTCATGCGTTTTTCACAAAACAGATTATAAAAGGGCAATGATTGAAAAATATAATGCCAAAGGTATAAAATATAAAGCACTAATAATAACACAGGATTCCGCATACGATTCGCACGTCACAAGAAAATCGATACGAACCAAATTCACGCTTTGTCCACGCACTTCGTAATAATTATTACATATTTTTATGATAACACCAAACCATTTTGTTATAAAATCACAAATTTTAATGGAAAATGTATAGAAAAATAAGAATATTACATAATTGTATTGTAAAATTGTTTTTGGGAGTTTTTGTAGCGTCGGGCGCGTTCGTGTGTTTTCGACTGGGGTGAGTCATTAGCCTTAGGGGTGGAAATGCGTTCCGTTCTACGTTGTTATGAGGGGTGCTGTTTTATAAATATAACTCATTTAAAACTAAATAATAATATAATATAGGATTTTTTTAATAATTTAGGATGTGTAAATATATTTTTGTTTGTGTGATATTTAAATTATTGGCTAAATTTGATATTCTCGTATATCTAAACTACCCTTATAATAAGTGTTACCGTACCTTGCAATAAGATTCATACTACTGTTTGAATGTTTTCTAGAAATTATTTATGATTTATGTTGCCATAAAGTATTTTTTCTTTTTTAGCTTACTCCAAATTTAAGACTAGGCTGAGACAAAAAAGCCATTCTGTTTAACTCAAACAATGGGGCGGAGTGGATTCATTTTGCGTATTTATATATAGCAATATGACCAACAAGAAGGATCTATTTAGTACATCCTGTTGGATAAGTCCCAAATGCTTGAAAGCAAAAAAGTTTTTTTTACAAATGCATGCTTTATTCCTCACAGTAGGGTAGACATTGGGGCAGTTCCCGTGGGCCTCGGCCAGTGGCGGTAGAGGACGAGCACCGTGAGGTTTTAATGGGTATACTAGCAAAGACAAGACACTGCGTTCGGACGGTCCGACGAAGCGCGGCGTTGAATTCCGCCACTTAACACGCAATGTCTAAAATTTAAATATAAAATATGTAAAAAAATTTATTCAAATTTTGTTTCACGCTTTATTCCGTATTCTTGGGTTGACAGAATTGATCTTAAGACACTCCAATATTTTGTATCCGCTCGAATTTTGCACGTTATGTGGCGGAATTTAACGCCGTGCTTTGTCGGAACGACCGAACGTAGTTTCTTACCTAGTTAACGCCTGTCGTGGCGCAGAGGCACAGGCATGCGCCTATAAACGAGACAGAATGTGGGTTCCATTCCTACTCCAGGAAATGTACAAATTTAATATTTTCATTCCCTGGGCTTGGTAACAAGGCAAAGCGCGGCGTTGAGTTCCGCCACTCAGCATGCAATGTCTCAATTTGGCGGAAAGTAAGGAACGGAGTGTCTTAAAACTAGGTTCTCAGGTTCTCTACCCTGCTATATGCGGGATACAGCGTAAAGCTAAAAAAAATATATATTAGTAGTTATGTAGTTTTAATTTGGTATATGAGTGATTTAATTAACGCGATGACTGTATAATTAGATATTACGCTAGCGGAAGTTACTAAAGCAGCGTGGGTTCATTTCCGTTACATGCTAAGTTTTATTGTTTTTGTATCAAATTTAACGTATGAATGATGAAATGATGATAGCAGGTTCGAATACCACCTGGAAGGAACGTATCTATATATTTATTTATAAATAATCCCTGTTTTGAGGTAAAAAGAAATTGTACTTAATGAATGACATAACGAGGTCATTCGATTCCCACTTGGACTGACTACCCTAAAAAAGAAAAGCGACGTTAAATAAAAATTTATAAAATGTACAATAATTACGAATAACTCAAAAACTACTCGTCGGATCTTGACTAAATTTAAATGGGACCATATTAGAAGCTAGCTAGTTCAGTTATGATATAAAAAAATCATGACAATTGATACACACAGTAAAAAGTTATATGGTAACAGATATAAATTATAAAGAACAAAAAACCCCACTGAACCAATTCTTCAAATTTAGGAAGCAAATATATATAAAGTAAGATATAAAAGCTAGTTATGTGTTATATATATGAAATGTGCTAATTAAGTCCTTTCATTTGGTATCCCTCACGGTATCTACGATTGTTTGTTTTTATTCATGACGTAATTCCCTCTAGAAGGCGCCATATTGAATTAAGAGTGACGTCATATATCTAAGAACACTTGGAGTCAAGACAAAAGACAAATCACCTTAATTATATAACTCGGTCCAGGGGTTTGGAAGATATGAGGTAATAAAGTATATTACAAACATACATGATACGCGCGAGAAACATAACCCTCCTCTGACAGTCGGGTAAAAAATCAAATTGAGAATCTCCTTTTTTTGAAATCGGTTAATATTATACTCGTACAACTAAACACACGTTACAATAACATTGAAAAATACAAATTAAAAATTATAATTTTAACTGTATTCAAATGTATAAGCCACTAATTGTAATATGTACATACGTATGTTGACATTTTAATCCCAGCGGTTGAAAACTGTTTGCAAAATCACAAAAAATTTAAAAAAAATGTTTTTATTTTTTAATTTAAAGAAAATATCAGAGAAATGATTATACATATTTAAAATCTTCACGCTGTATCCCGCATATAGCGGGGTAGGTAGAGGGAACCCGAGAACCTAGTGTTAAGACACTCCGTTCTCT
Organism: Philaethria dido; assembly: GCA_033558755.1. Taxonomy (NCBI): domain Eukaryota; kingdom Metazoa; phylum Arthropoda; class Insecta; order Lepidoptera; family Nymphalidae; genus Philaethria; species Philaethria dido. The sequence continues at coordinate 30,172 of JAKGSA010001441.1, forward strand.
TATAACAATTTCGTTTACCACTTTCCGCCGAATGGAGGCATTGTGGGCTGAGTGGCGGAACTCAACGCCGCGCTTTGCCTTGTTTATTTAAAATAATATAATTTATATTTAAAATAAATTGTATATTACCCCATTTTGGTAAAACACAGCGATAAGATTCGCCACTCAGCACGTAATATCTCGAATTTAGGCGGAAAGGGGTGAACGGAGTGTTTTGACACTCTGGTTCTTTTGTGTACCTTGCGATGCAGGAAAGTGCGTAGCACTACACTATATCAAAAGATTTGTTTTAGTTACATACATATTTTTGGTTTAACAAATTTTATTTTAAGGTTTTATAAGAAAATTAGTGACATCCTTGTATTAATATTACGCAGAATAATGAAAGCTAATGGGCCTAGTGATTTCAGTTACAGTAATCGACCAAAATTAGAAAATACCTTTTAAAATACTATTTTGGTAAAGGACATAAATTACATGAAAACCTTTATTTTCTAACATGCACTACATGGTATTACAAAAACGCTGTCGAATAAATTTTAAATGCAATAACATTTATAGGTTTTTTTATATAACAAGGACACCATATATAAAAGAAAAAAACATGGCGCAGCGCGATTTTTTGCAATTTAATTGCACTCCGGAAGCGTCGTCAAAAGTGAAAATTTTATCATGGCAGAGTAAGAAACGCACAGGTCAAGAAGTTAAATGTAAAAAAATCAAGAGAAACCAACAACTCGTCGAGAAGATAAATCAATTGAATTGAAACAATTACGATAAAGTTTGCAAGCCATCCCCAAAACACTTCTTGATTTCATTTTTTAAGTCTATTTTTTCATTCTATTGTCAAATTTTACGTGCATCTTACGAATTTTCGATCAGGTCACGTGACCTGACGCGTGTTTAACATAGTTTACCCATCACAAGAAGTTCACAATGCCTCTAAAGTAGTTTTTCACTTCAAAAAGTTAACACGCAAGATAAAGGTTTCTAACACCTGACAAATATTTAAATGTCAAGAAAAAAATACCGAATAGTATTAGCTCAATACAAGTCAGTTATATTTTTATATTACGAATAGCAACAGCCAGGTGAGACCTTACACTTTATTTAAAAATAAAAAAGAGCTTTAGGCTTTTTATCAAGAGACTCTGTTCTCCACTTACTGCTTGAAACGATGTATTGCGTGTTGGAACTTAATGCCGCGCTTTGTCTTATCTAAGAGGAAGAATGAAAATAATTTAAATATAATCATTATCCCGAGTGGGAATTGAACCCACAACTGATCCTGTTCACAGTCAGACGCTGTTCCACTGTGCCACAATGGGCTCATAAAATAATTATAGAAATATCATTAGATTCGCTCTGTATATTCCGTAAAGATGAATAAAAATTAATCTTTACCTAAATAATATTACTAAATATTATACCCGTTGACCTCTAAAATATGTTGCGTTGCATTAACTACCAATGTGCCTGAATGGAAAGAAAGTGAAAACCTTTTAGGCTGTCTTGCCTACCTTAATATAATTATTATAGCTTCACGCTATATGTTCTGCACATAGGAAGGTAGACAGAGGGAACCTGTGAACCTAGTGTTAAGGCACTCCGTTCTCTTTTACCATTTCCGTTCCCCACTTTCCGTTGAATTGAGGCAGTGCGTACTGAGTGGGACTCTAAATTTTTTTTACATTTTCACTCAACATATTATCAATTCAAACAGACAATCTAGTAATAAACTAAACATACTTTCCTTATTTATTTTTTTACAAAACTCTACTTCTTTACTCAAATGTTTCTTTCAAAAAAATAACTCTAACCGAAATTCGAACCTATAACCACCTAAAAATTCCAACATTCCAGCCCCAAAATGCCATACAACAGATATCTCCAAATATCCAAAGAAAGGTACGAAATTTTATGCGAAAGATTCGAGAAGTTCACGCAATATGTAGACGACGTTCATACAAAGCCTATCAAGGTGTTCGACCCCTTGAATGAGAAGCAGCTGGAGGAGCTCGCCATGATAAGGGAAGCCAGCATAGACCTGCAGAAGAAGAGGGACGAGGACATAAGGAAAGCTGCGGTAATAATTTAGCTTAAAGCTATATCCCGCACATAGTAGGATAGGCAGAGAGAACCTGAGAACCTAGTGTTAAGACACACCGTTCTATTATGACCTTCGTTCCCCACTTTCCGCCGTAACGAGGCATTGCGGAGTAGCAGAACTCAACGCCACGCTTCCCCTTGTTACCAGAGCGAGGGAAATGAAAATACTAAATATTAATTATTATAAATATTTAATATTTTCCATCTTCGCGTTAACGTGGTCACAGGTAGACTGACAACGGACTAGACGTCGGGTTTCCAAAAACGTATTGTTTTCTTCTGTTTGGTCACTAAACACGTAATGTACCTGTAACATATTCTTATTTACCTAAAATATGATGTACATCAAGGAACACCTAAAATAAACATACACTGGCTCACCATTATACCAGCTTCGAGTGCAAGCGCAAGCCTCTCCCGTCTCTCACACGACTCCCTGACATAAATACAAACACTAGAGTATCGATTTCGTGCGGAAAGCGGAGAACGCAGAGTGTTTTGACACTGAGTATTTTTATTTTTTACTGTCAAAATAATCTACCTTATTCCCGCCAAAAATGTATGTCATAAAATATCAAATTTTGGCATAATAAATGACGTTTATTTTTTTTATAGCAACAAGCAGCGGAAGCGGAACAAAGGGCGAAGAAAATCGCCGCTCACCAAGCTGAGATCGCCGCTGAGGCGACTCCTGCTGAAGCTTAAATAATAAATATATGACATAAATTTTGTAATTGTTATTTATTAAAATATATAAATAATTTTTTAATTGTGGTTTTTATTTTATTGGAGTTTTTTTTCATACGCCGAAGTTTAGTAGTTTTGACCAGTTCCCTAATATAATTAATTTTAGAATAAAAGTATAACTAAATATTGTCGATTATTCATTCATATAAATGTATATGATTATAGTAATTGCAAAAATTGAAAATAATATTAAGCTATTTTAACCCTTTTATCAATTCAATCGAAAAAAATCGTTATTTGTACTTTTAAAAATCTACCAGTCTTCTTATAAGGTCAAAGCAAGTCAAGACAACTTAAATGTTAATTCATATTCCTAACGTGTTATACATATTGAAAGTACTTGTCGTTTAAGGCAAAGCGCGGCGTTGAGTTCCGCTACTCAGCACTCAATGCCTCAATATGGCGGAAGGTGAGGAAGGGAGTGTCTTAACATGTCGGTTCTCAGGTTCCCTCTGCCTATCCCGCATATAGCATATAGCATATGCGGGATACAGTGTGAAGTTAAAAAAAACTTGTCGTTTAAAGAGGACTATCTTTTTAAATTTATTATACCGAATAGCAGGATAGTTAAAGAAAACTTAATGCCGTTCTACAGTTTCCGGCCCAATTCAGAACATTGCGTGTGTGGAGGATTGAGTGGCGGAATTCAACGTCGCGCTGTCTTACCTAAACGGAGAAATGCAAATAATTTAAATATAACCGTTCCCCCGAATGGAAATCGAACCCATGATTGATCTCGATGGAGTGTTTTTTAAATATAACTCCATTCAGGATAGGCTTAGATTACAAACCATACAGACTTAAATAAGGGGTTTACATGTTGTGTTATTTTTCATATTACTTTTTGTTTACAATATGTTTCTTATTTTAAGTGTATTTTATGTTTAAATTTTAATAGGTTGTACAAAGGCTAACTGCAATTTTCTTGTGCCTTCACAATTACAATTTTTATTTAAAAATTTATTTTTCTATTTTATTTAAAACACATTACTTAATTTTTTTATACTGAAACATTAAGACCTCATTGTTGATGCTAAATGTATAACTTTGTAGATGTTGAAATGTTTAAAAAAAAAATTTTTGGGCTATGAACTGAATTGTTATTTTAATATATTAAATTAATTTGTATATATTGTTTTTCATTCAAAATACAGGATACTGGAATAAATACCCAAAAGTAATGTTAGCATAAAAAAGTATAATTATTCATTAATAATACATGATAGTGTATAATTAGCCTTAAACTAAGAGTTATCTGTCATTACATCGTCATCCTCCTCCTCAGGCTCCGCCAAGTCCGGATGACACACTCTGATGTGAAGATTCAAGTTGATCTTAACAATAAAGCTTTTGCCGCAGGTCGAGCATTTGTGTGGACGCTTCACATCGTCATCTATTGTCGACGGATGAGCTCTAGCTATATGTGTTCTTAGCAACGATGAATGCAAGGTTCGATCACACTGAGGACATTTGACATGACAATCAGCCGGCTGACCCTCGTGAGTCTGCCGATGCTTCTCCATAGTTATCTTTGATACAAACAACTTTTGACAAAAGTCACATTTGAAGTTTTTTACCTTTGTATGCTTTTTCATGTGGATTTTCAAGCAATTCTTTGTGGGGAACATTTCATCGCACTTGGAACACTTAAACTTCTTAATATCATTGTGTAACTGCATGTGAAGTTTGAGATATGCTTGCCCAGTGAAACTTTTATTACATATCTCACAGTTAATTGTACTCGTTAAGGAATGGGACTGCATGTGGCTCTTTAGGAACTGAGCTGCAACAAAGCTGCGGTCGCAAACCTGGCATATATACTTTTTAGACGCGTTACCTTCATGCTTGCTTCTGTGTATATCTAGATGGTACTGGGAATTCACTTTCACGTCGCACTGGTCACATTTGAACTTCCTGCGCTTCTTGGGACCCTCCTTGACGACGGGCGGCTCGGGCTCCATCGGCGGCAAATCCTTATCGTTGCCGTGAAACTTTTTATGTAACATCAATAGCTCCATACCGTTGAACGCAAGGTCGCACACGTCGCACCGGTACCTCACCTCGGCCTGCTGTTTCAGTTCGTATGTAATATTATTCTCTTGACCGTTGTATGCCTCTGCCATTTTTTCGCTTTTTACGGATGATCTGTTATCGTTCTGCACGTTAGTTATTTGTTTGTCGCTGCCGGCCGGCTCCATCATAATTTTCATCCAGTGGTCGGTAATCCCAGCGCCAGACTTTGTCTCCATTGGCAGCGATGAGTGACGCTACGGAGACATTTCTGTGGCTGGAATATTGATCCGCAAAATAAGATATTTGGGCATAAAACAACACTGGATATAATATTAACGCTATTATTGTATCAATTAGCGCATTGTTGACATGATTGCATCGGAAATTTTAAAAGTTTCCGTGGTGAAACACAAAAGCGAGCCTTGTTACAGTACCATAAATTCCAAAAGAGAAGCGAAGCGCGTTGGTTTTTTTTCCATACAACTAATGACAGCTATAACTTTTTAACTTTGACATCGTTTTTGTTGCCAGTAAACAAAATTATATTTAATTTGAATTTTATAAAAACGTTAAAATTTTGTGTTACAATAATTTGTAGAGTAACATTGATAGGAAAAGAAATTTATAAAATAAATATGAACTCACACTCACTATCATAATCATTTTTTTAACTTCACGCTGTATTCCGCATATAACAGCGAATAACAGCAGGCCGAGCGAACCTGAGAACTTAGTGTTAAGACACTGATCACAATAATTACGACACGATTAGAATTTAAAATTTGTGTTATATTTTAAATCATAAAGTTATTTTAAGTTTTCATTCATAATTTAATAATAAATATATCCTTATTTATTGTGTGTAGCTGTGTGTGTAGCTCAAATCAATATATATATATATTTTTTATATATTTTTTATAACCCCGCTTAAGGCGTGCATTCCCTAAGCAAAGTAACTTATACCAAGACAGAGTGTCTTGGTTTACAGGTATAATCAATTAACTTTTTGTTTGTTTGTTTATTATAATAAATTGTATTAATCTATATTAGTTTACATCTAAAGATTTATTTATATAAGATAAATAGTTTCAATAATTTTACTATGAAGCAAGGGGGCAATAACATAATAGGCTAATTTTAAAAAAATAGATTTTATTTACAAACAAAATCTAGCTCATTTTGTATTTAAAAAAGGTTTTTTTTTGTATTTATTATAAATAAATTATTTTAAAAACTGCAAAACACTTTTAATGTATACATGGTGATTTTTAATTTAAATAAAAAAAATCAATCTTTGATTACAACATATATACTTATTAGTAGTCATGTTGAAATTTTAGCAAGTTTAAGGCAAATTACTATTTTTTTTTTTTTAACTTCACGCTGCATTCCGCATATAGCAGGGTAGGCAGAGGAAACCAGAGAACTTAGTGTTAAGGCACTCCATTCTCTTTCAACAATTCTGTTCCCAACTTTCCGCCGAATTGAGGCATTGCGTGTTGAGTGGTAGAACTCAACGCCGCGCTTTGCCTTGTTACCCAGGAAATTAAAATACTAACATTTCCTGGAGTGGGAATCGAACCCACAAGCTGTCGTGTTTACAGTCGCGCGCTTGTGCCGCTGCGCCACGACAGGTTTTATAAAAATAGTTAACCTTTAATTTATTACCTTATATTTATTTTATAAAATATCTATTTTTAACTTCTTTGCACGAAATTGTTTTAATTATAGAAATTCATGTACCAACATTAAAGAAAACAGATTTCCATTAATAAATACCTACTTAACAACTAATATAATTTTATTCAACTTAAGCTACATGACTTAGTTTTTTTGTAATGATGGTGAAACATTCTTGCCGAGCACATTTTCCTGATATTTTAACTTTTGCACATTTGTAGGATCTTTGAGGAGTTCTTCTTCTAACCTTTCGAATCTTTGGTCTTGAACAGGTTCTGAAACAATAAGCTCATATGTTATTTTCACTATACTTATATATTTAAAAAATAAGGCAACAAACTATTGGATTGCAGAGAGGTAGTTGTATGTTATAAATTAGAATTGATAGGATATAATATCACAAAAGGAAGAATCATGAAATATATTTAACTAGCCATGTCATTGTACTTTGTTTGTATGGATTATAAAATTCAATTTTTCTTGTTTTTGTGGAAATTTCCATTAAGCCTTACTGTTCCCCTAGACTGCTCAAGAAGCCTCCATACTACGTCTCATCTTCTGGCATTTACAAACAAATGCAAGTGTTTTATGCAATTCAATGAGAGATTTATTGAAAGATAAGATAGTAAAGAAATATTTTTAAAATTTATTTCGCTAGTTAATTTATTTTAATGCAAATGAAAATTTTAAATAATTAAACCTGCATTTTACGTTACACATCCATAGACACATGCACAAACAAAGAAATTACATGTCCTCATATAACATAAAAAGATAGGTGAAATCACAAAAGATTGTAATAAATTGTATGCAAATACTACATACATTTAATTATACTAAAAACATTGGCATTGTATACTGGATTATCTATAACTAGTTCAGAAATAGACAATTTTCATATTAATTGGTACTTTTTCTAATTTCAGCCGAAGTGTTTAGAAAAATGTATTAAAAAATCTATAGTGAAACCTAATATAGTTTATTATTATTATTTAGTAGACATTATTTGTATATGGTTTTTTTTTTTTTTTTTGAGATTTATCATGCGATCAGTCTTGTGACTATAAACAGATGAGTGGATAGTAATTTTGACTTGTCAGGAGCACCTTCCCCATCGGGTAAGCATCCTCCATGAAGCACTGTCTAGCATTACGTTGAGTTGGTGGCGTCCATTATATGTTTCCTTTTTAAACGGTTTATTGTCATTGGGATAGTTAGTTGTTCGGCTAATTTGTTTGGGTGTTTTTCAAGCCTTTTCTTGTAGTTGATACAACAGTTTTGTATTTCCTCTTTTACCGTCGGTATGTGTAGGTAGTCATGTATTTGTATATGGTAAATACAATTGGTTGTGTGTATGATTTTCACTCGGGGAATGTTTATATTAAAATTATTTTCATTTTTCTGCTCTGGTAAGAAAAAGTGCAGTTGAGTTAACACATTATGTGTAAATTTCAAGTGGAAAGTGAAGACCACAATGTCTTCCAAGACATTGTGTTCTTCACTTGTGTCCACAGTAGGTTCTCCGACTACACTGCTATGCGGAATAAAGGGAAAATCTATATAATTTGTACATAGAATTGCAATATATTTATAGCATATTTTAAAATATAACAATATACATACTATTATAAGGCGTATATCTATCTGATAAGAGACTTTCTAAATTATAACCAATAACACCGACTACTGCCGCCACTGGCAACGTTATGTACGCCGCATTTGAACGCAAAAATTGCATTAATATTGGCCACATCTGTAATATAGTAAATAAAAGTTTAATAATTATTAAATCAATAAAACTTTATGTAACATTACAATGAAAAATGTAATAAAAATAACAATTTTTATATTTAATATTTGATTAACTAACCTTATTATTAGGATATTTTAAAATATGTAAAATAACTATAATAAGAATGTATTTTCAGTTATTAATTATTTAATTATGCGATTTTTAGAGTGTTTTCAAGATTTGTAATTTTATGACAAATTTGAATTTGACATAAGATAAAGGTCACTTGATAAATGATAACTAAAGTATAGACTATATAAACTTTTTTTTTATTTGTTGTTTTTATTTTTTTTAGCTTAGTTTCATTGTTCAAAGAAATCATAATAGTATATAACTTATATGATTTTGTTTTCCTGTTTACGTCCCGCAGACAACATTTGATATTAAGTAATTAAGACCACATTTTGCTTAGATTAATATTATTAAATATTTTATTTTAGAATGAAATATGAGTTGTCTTTTTTCTATATAAAATCGAGGCTTTACACTTTAACCTTGAAATTTATGAATTAAAAAAATGTATAAAGAAATCAATAAACGATAAAATATACTAAATTTATGTTTAAAATAATTATATTAAATTTTCTTTGAAGACACTTAATCTCGTTAAGAAATAAATTTTATTTTTCCAGCTTTTGAGTAAGTAAAAAAATACTCAAATATTCTGACAACTGACATATGTCAGCTGTTTATATAACCTAAAATAACTATAAATTATAAATAAATAGTATTAATATTTAAAATTATGTCTCAATCACAAATATTGAATGCAATTAGAAACAAATCAATTTTAAATATTCCAAGAAATTTTCACAATGTAACATGTATTAGAAACCAAAGTTCTAACATCCCTAAAAAGAAAACAGCCAGTTCTGTATACAGAACTATGAACATATTTGATAGAAAAGCAAAAATACTACAGAAAGAAAGAGCGGCACTTGATGAAAATTATCACCTTTCTGAATATATAAAAGAAGAAGTCGGTTGGAGGACAGCTGATAGAATATTTGATATAAAGCGAACATTTAAAAATGCTGTGGAGCTGGGTCTGTTGTATATTGTATTTTATTACTCTATCTTCATTTTTGTCTCTTCTATGAACTTTGCTGGGTAGGAAATGAGCCAATTAATCAATGTCTTTAATTATCGGCGTCAAATGTGCTAATATATGAAGTAATATTATATTATTTTTTGTTAGCCTCATGCTGTATTCAGTACATAGCGGGGTAGGCAGAGAGACCCTAAGAACCTAGTGTTAAGACACTCTGTTCTCTTTTAAATTTCCTTTTCCAATTTCCACCGAATTGAGGCATTGTGTGCTTGTGGAACTCAATGCCGCGCTTTACCTTGTTACCAGAAGAAGGATATGAAAATACTAAATATTATACAATACTTTCATTTGAGTATGCCTCAATTTGGCGGAAAGTGGGGAACGTAGTGTCTTAACACTGGGTTCCCTCTGTCTACCTGCTATATGCGGGATACAGTGTGAAGCTATGTATTTATTTGGGTATTGAACCCACAATCTGTGACATTTACAGTCTCATTCAGACCTAATTATTATATTTATGTATAACTTTAATAGAACTAAAATAGAAAATATAAAATAAATAAAATGAATACTTGTAATAGTCCTCCTATATTTTTAACTTTAAAATACAAATTATTAAAAAAAATTCATAGTTAAACGAAGTATATATTTTTTTATCTCATTTATTCCAGGTGCAGGCAGAGGATATGTGTCTCGGCATTTCCTACCAGATAGTGTGGAAAAAGTAACACTATGTGATTCATCACAAACACATTTAGACAAAGCTATAATAGGTGATGGGGTGCAATTTGAGAAAATTGCAGTTGACGAAGAAAATTTTGATGTAACTAAGTAAAAAGTTTCAAATGACATTTAGTTGATGGTATAGATTCTATTTTTATTTTACATATGAGTCTTGAATTATAAGATAAACCTGTCAGAGAATATATACCAGCTTACTTATACCATATATATATCGACTTACACGTTAAGACACTCCATTCTCTTAAGTTTTCCATTCCCGACTTTCCACATATTGCGTGCTAAATGGCGGAACTCAACGCCGTGCTTTGCCTTGTTGCCTGATCTACTTAAAATTTATATAATATATATTTTTTCAGTTTCCTTCAAACAGTGTAGATTTATTTGTATCATCGTTGGCGTTACACTGGGTGAATGATTTGCCGGGTTGCTTTGACAAAGTCATGGACTGCTTGAAACCTGATGGGGTGAGTTATTTTTACTTGAGTATATTGTTGAATATCCCAGGTTCGATTCCTGGTTGCTAAAATATATTATCATTAGACATTGTTTTATAATTGTTTTTTTAGCTTCATGTTGTAGCCTGCGTATAGCAGGGTAGGCAGAGGGAACCAGAGAACCTAGTGTTAAGACACTCCGTTCTTTTTTAATATTTCTGTTCCCCACTTTCCGCCGAATTGACGCATTGCGTGGTGGTTGGCGGAACTCAACTCCGCGTTACCTTGTTACCAGAGTAGGAAATGAGAATACTAAATATTATTTAAAAAGCGCCTTGGGGGTGGGGAACGGAAATGTTAAAAGAGAACGGAGTGTCTCAACACTAGGTTCTCAGGTTCCTTCTACCTATCGTGACATGTGCGAGATACAGCGTGAAGTTAACGCACGCTACGTGGTTCTTCTTTATTTTTTCAGGTTTTCATAGCATGTGTATTCGGTGGTGATACTTTAATGGAATTAAGACAATCGTTACAATTGGCGGAAACGGAACGTTTGGGCGGAATGTTCACTCACATCTCTCCGTTCACGAGGATAAGGGACATAGGAGGGTTGCTTAATGCGTAAGTTGGGGTTTAAATACGGTTTTATATGTATATGTTTTGTTTAATATTTTTTTTATTTTTATTTCCTCGCCCTGGTAACAAGGCAAAGTGCGGCGTTGAGTGCTACCATTCAGCACGCAATGCCTCAATTCGACGGAGAGTGATGATAATGTTTTCTTTTTCAAGTGAAACTTGTTTGTGATTGGAAATTTGGTGTAACGAAAGAGCGACACTAAAAAGAGACAAACCTATGTCTCTAGAAGAGATAATATAATTAATTATTAATAATGTTTGCTTTTACTCGTAATAAATAAAAGTAATAAAAATAAAATATCTCTATTCGGTGGAAAGTGGGGAGCGGAAATGTTAATAAAGAGTGGTCTCTTAACACTAGGTTCTTAGGTTCCCTCTGATTCTTTCCGTTTCCTAATTTCCACCGAATTGAGGCATTGCGTCTGAGTGGCGGAACTTAACGCCGTGCTTTATGCCGTTATATATTCATACATACATAAATAGCTTCACGCTGTATCTCGCATATAGCAGGTTAGGCAGAGGGAACCTAGTGTTAAGACACTCCGTTCCCTACTTTCCGCCGAGTTGAGACATTGGGTGCTGAGTAGCGGAACTCAACCTAGTTACCAAACCCAGGAAATGAAAAACTCCATTTCCTAGAGTGGGAATCGAACCCACAGCCTGTCGCGTTTACAGTAGCACGCTTGTGCCTCTGCGCCACGACAGGCGTTATAAATAAATATTTCATATCCAGTGCAGGTTTCACCCTTCAAACAGTTGACGTAGATACTCTAACCATATGGTATCCATCAGCGTGGCACGTAATGAACGACATACGCGCTCTAGGCGAAAGTAACGCGGTCTATTCCCGTGCAGTGCAAATATCTAAGGAGGTGCAGTTTGCGGCGAGTGCTATATATGATGCTATGTATGATAAGGTAAGGAAATTTAAGATTTTTAGCGTTTTTTGTGGTTTTGAAGTGTTTTTTTTTACTGTTAGCAACATTTTAATTATATGAGGGTAGATGAAAATTACCTAACTGATGAATGAATGAATTGATGTAATGAAAAAATGACGCTAATAGAAAAGAGGTATAAATTTATTTTATTTTCGCTGGATTGGTTCTAGGTTCGATTTTTTTTGGGAATTATGTTTAAATTATTTTGATTTCTCTGGTATGACCAAGAGATTTCTGCTACAAATGCAACATGCAATTTCCCGTATTCTGGTAGTAGATAGAACAGATTTCCCTACTATGAAAAAAGTTCTTCTTTATACATTTTTTTCCAGTAAACTTCTTATTTATCTATATATAAATACGTGAAGCAAAATTTTTGGATTCCTTTTTACGAAAATTACGCGGACAGAGGAGCATGAAACTTAACACAATTATAGTTATAAGGTAGAAAACGGAGTGTCTGGTTTCTCTCTGGTCACTGCTAAGCTATATTGAGTATTTTGTGTGTCTTTTAGAGTTTCTGTTATGAAAATCAAATCATAGTGGTTATAGAATTGTAAAATCAAAATGGTGTACATCGATATTAATATTTACTTATTTCAATATGAATTCATTGGTAATAACCTATATATAAGTACGTGAAGCAAAAATTTTAGATCCCTTTTTACAAAAATTACGCAGACGGAGAAGCATGAAACTTGGCATACTTATAGTTTATATAGAGAAGAAGTGCAGAATACTAACTTTTTTTCAAAAATAATGCATTAAAAGTATATTAAATCAATAAAATAAATGTTACACACATTACCATGGTTTGACATCCATGTTTATACAAAGTGACATATACATTGCTAAAGACAACGTGTTGTTAACGCGTCATCGGGGACACTAGTAAATTTAATTTTTCCAGGAAACTCCTTATTAATAAAATTACTTTTTACAGGAAATGCCAGAGCGTGGTACACGTGGTGTTCCAGCAACTTTCCAAATAATAAACTTTTTGGGATGGAAACCTGACCCGTCGCAACCTAAGCCGATGGAGAGAGGAACAGGAGAGCTCTCCTTGAAGGACTTGCATCGTATCGACGAAATCGTAAAAGATACGAAGACGATAGAGTTGACAGAAGATGATAAGAAATAAATTTGTTTTTTGGCCATTTTTTGTTTTTTTTAATCTACATTACATATATACATTACATAGCTTCACGTTGTATCCCGTATATAGCAGGTTAGGCAGAGGGAACCTAGTGTTAAGACACTCCGTTCCCCACTTCCCGTTGCACTGAGACATTGCGTGCTGAGTGGTGTAACTCAACACCGCGCTTTGCCTTGTTACCAAACCCAAGAAATGAAAAAACTAAACTTTTATGTACTTCAGGAAGAAGTGGGAATTGAACCCACAACCTATCGCGCTTACAGTCGCACATTTGTGCCTCTGCGCCACGACAGGCGTTTTGATTATTAAAGAGACAAAAATAAAACAAAAAATATATAAAAACATTCTAACATTGTTTTATTATATTTATAACATCTAAAATAAGTACATAAGGTTATATAAACTATGACAATGACCATTTTAAGATATATATAGATTTTGAACTACAAATTCATTTCTCTACACATCAAATTTAACTTTTTGATTGTATTCATTTTATCTTTTTGTAACAATGAATTTGGAAATCAAAAGAAATCAATTTGAAATTTAAATCAATCAATTCGAAAGTCAAAGTCAATTTTAAAATCAAAAGAAATCAATTTAAAGATTAAATCAATCAATTTGAAAGTCAATGGCAAATTCATTATCTGAATTCAATCTTTGTAACTTTATTAGAAATTCAATAGACTGAATTTGATGTGAAAAAATAAGGAAAAACTTATATTATACTTAAAATGGTCAGATTACAATAATTAAATATAATAATTATAATTTTTCTATATTATTATTCTAGTTCATAAAATTTATAATTATTTATTCTCATTTTTAATTAAATAAAAAAAATCATATTAATAATTTATATAAATAAAGTTAACAAAGGGGACTTTGGCAGAGATCTCTTTCAGGTAACTTAAAAAAGTGTAAAATTTAATAATATTTTATTAACAACTCAGTGGATAGTGGGGAACGGAGTGTCTTAGCACTAGGTTCCTTCTGCCTACCCTGCTATATGCGGGATACAGCGTGAAGCTATGTATTTTTTATTAACAACTTTTTAACTTTTGAATAAACTTCAAAAAGTATGAGGACTTCGACATATTTTTTACTATGTGATGATTCTTTTTCTATATGATAGCTAGCAGTGGCGAGGGGTGAACCTTTTAGTTAGGCAAGCCAATTTAGAGAGGGCGATGCATATTTCGGGAAGCCGGTTAGTTTTAGACAAGCCGGTATAGGATATGAAGGTATTTAGTAATTTCACTATAGAATTTTGACGATGACCGTTTTTTTAGATTTCTAAGATGTTAGAGCTTATATTGTTTGTAATTTTATGCCCAAAATTTTCCTGGCGACCTTTTTTTTAGCTCCCCAACTTTTTACTGATCTTGTTTTTTTGCAAACTCAATTACATACTCGTACATCCATAGCTTCACGCTGTATCCCGTATATGACAGGGTAGGCAGAGGGAATCTAGTGTTAAGACACTCCGTTCCCCACTTTGCGCCGAATTGAGGCATTGTCCACTTTTTTTTTAGGCAAGCCGATGGGAACGAGTTGTATGGACGCCTCGCCACTGATAGCTAGTGATATAGCTTCTGATATAGTCCCATTTTTTAGTTAAAATTTGACTAGCATATAATTATTCATTATATTTTACGTTTTAGTGAATTTTATTTGAAGAAGGTAATTTTTTTTTAATTTTATTATGTTTTTATTTTTTTCATTGGTTTTGGCAAGAATAAATGTTTTACAGCTCTTAACCAAATTAATTTTATAATAATAAATGATCTATATATTATATATATTGTAAGGTTGTAGCTGTTCCATCGTCCATTCGTTGTCAGAAGAATACCCATCTGAAACATTAGACATTATTTAAAAAAAAAAAACAATTATGTAAAAATCCCGAACCGAAACTCGTTAACAAAAAAAAACATTTTTTTTAACAGCGTGGGGTGCTTAATTATCTATTGTCTTCAGTTTTTTATATTAGAAAACGTATAAATATTTGAACGCAGCGGGACTCGAACCCGCGCCTCTTGGCAACCGTCCAAGCGCTCTGACCGCTATGCCATGCGTTCTATATTATAAAAAAAAATATACGTTTTCTAAATATGTTTTTCGTTTCCAAAGTGATTAACATTTTTAAACTTCAAAAAAGATTGTTTATTACTTATTTTTAGTTGAATTTTTAACAATAGCGTATCTTAAATATTCTTTTTCATGTTAATGCATTTTCATCGATCCTTGATAACTAAGCAAAAATTCAAATTAATCCAACGTTTCTGTGTAATTATTTATTATATATATAATTACGCAATGCCTCAATTCGGCGGAAAGTGGAGAACGGATTTGTTGAAAGAGAACGGAGTGTTTTAACACTAGGTTCTCTGGTTCCCTCTGCCTACCCCGCTATATGCGGGATACAGCGTGAAGTTAAAAAAAAAAAAAGAAAAAATGTATAATTAGGAATCATGTACTCTTTAATTTTTTTTTTATTCTCCCGCCATTTCAACAACTTTTGACATAAGGGATTGTCGCTACTTGATCTTTGCAAGCAGGTATGGTCGATGCAACTAACTAACTTGTTCTCTATTGTTTATTTGTGTGTATTTAATTGTTTTAGTGGTAATTATTAAATGTGGTTTCATAGTTCATTCTGAGTAAGTAGTTTTTATATGTTCAAATATAATTGTTGTTTTACTTTCCATATTATTTTTGCTTTATTTATTTATTAAGGCCAGCCAACAATTGTTACAATTATTCATTAAAATATTTTACAATAATTCATAAAATAACACCCAATTGGACAATTAATTAAAGGTTAGCACCACATGCAGTATTAATAATTAAAACAAAATATATTTTTTTAACTTCACGCTGTATCCCGCATATAGTATGGTAGGCAAAGGGAACCTGAGAACCGACGTGTTAAGACACACCGTTCTCTTTCAACAATTCCGTTCCCCACTTTCCGCCGAATTGAGGCATTGCGTGTTGAGTTCCGCACTCAACACGCAATGCCTCAATTCGGCGGAAAGGAAAGCTGCCGCTTTGCCTTGTTACCAGACCCAGGAAATGAAAATACTAATATTTCCTGGAGTGGGAATCGAACCCACAACCTGTCGCGTTTACAGTCGCACGCTTGTGTCGCTGCGCCAAGGCAGGCGCTATGATATTTTTTTTGTATATTTCGCTTGTGAAATCTAATCATATCTATATATTTACCTTGTTGTTCATTTCCTCCTGTATACTGCACTTGTCTTGTCGGCAATTGTACTTGAGCTGTAAGATTTTTTTATTTTTATTTAATAAGGTACCTTAACGCCTGTCGTGGCGCAGAGATACAAGAGTGCGACTGTAAACGCGACAGATTGTGGGTTCGATTCCCACTCCAGGAAATGGAATTTTTCATTTCCTGGGTTTGGTAACAAGGCACACCGCCACTCATCACGCAATGCCTCAATTCGGCGGAAAGTGGGGAACGGAGTGTCTTTACACTAGGTTCCCTCTGTCTACCCTGCTATATGCGGGATACAGCGTGAAGTTAAAAAAAATAATAATAAGGTACCTTTAATAACTGACTTTAAAAAGTTGAGGTTATCAATTCGACTGTATTTTTTACGTAGTAATAATAATATTACTGGCTTAATCAATTTTGATGATTCTTTTTTTATATGATAGCTAAAACTTCTGATGTGGTCCCATTTAAATAAAGTTAAACTCTGACAAGTAGTTTTTGAGTTATTAGAAATAATTTTACTTACTAGTGCATTTTGTTTGAAATCAATTAAGTCAAAATATGTTATATTAATATAAATATACCTCTTGGTTCTCTTTGGGGAGGCTTTGCAGGTACTGTAAGAAAAAAAAAAGAATTTGTAAAAAAAAAAAACAAAAAGAAACACTTAACACAGTCAAGTTTAGTGAATAGCAGGATAGGCAGTGGAAACCCGAGAAACTAGTGTTAAGACACTCCGTTCTCTTAATATTTCCGTTCCCCACTTTCCTTCGAATAGAGGCACGCTGCACGCTTCACGCATTCGTGCAGCGTGGCATAGAATATTCAAAAACATATATAAAATAAGTCTCAAATGAAAGGAAAGTGGAGAAAAGAGTGTCTTAACACTAAGTTCTTTCATTACTCTACTATATGCGGAAGTTGGTAGGTAGTTTTAAAAATGGAAACAATAAAAGTGCATATTATTTTGATTTCCCCGCCGTAATAAGACAAAGCGCGGCGTTAACTTCCGCAATACATCATCAACATGCAAAATTTTACTCTACTATATACGGAAGTAGGTGTGTAGTTTTAAGATAAAATAAATATAAAGATAAAAAGATATTTATTCAAAAAATATTTCACAAACTGAGCAGCCGAGACTTCCCAGTAAGTAGTCAAAGACACTTGTGTTGGGAATGTCTCGCTTCTCCGATGGCTTAACAATAAGAAGTCGTTTTAAAAATAAGAACAATAAAAATACATAATATCTTCATTTCTCTGCTCTGGTAAGACAAAGCGCAGCGTTAACTTCCGCTATAAAACATGCAATGTCTTGAAGTCAGGTGGAAAGTAGACAACGGAATGTCTTAACACTAGGTTCTCTTTGACTACCCTGTTATACGGGATTAAGCGTGAAGCTATCAAAGTCAAAGTCAAAGTCAAATATTAGTCAAAAGTATGTATATTTCACTTACCTCTCGGCGCATCACCATGCCTTCTCGAACCTAAAGTACTTGAATGACTTGTTAGAGTACTTGATTCATCTAATGTAGCGTTTACTAAAAAAAGAAAAAATATATATTAACAAAAGGTGGCAAGTGACAAAATGGACCTGATGGTCAGTCTTTGTCCATGGACATCTACAACTCCAGAGGAGTTAGAATACATTGCCGACCTATATTGTACAGGAAGGAGGAAGAGATAATGTAGAGGACTCGAAAGTCCTCTACCGGAACCACCACATGGGTAAAGGATGGGTGGGATTAGGGATCCTGGCTTACATCGCAAACATGCCTCGATTCGGCGGAAAGTGGGGGACGGAGTGTCTTAACACTAGGTTCCCTCTGTCTACCCTGCTATATGCGGGATATAGCGTGTAGGTAAAAAAAACATCGCACTTTAGAATTATAGGGACCTAATCAAAAAAATCATTATCAGATTTAGATTTTCAAATAAAAGTTAAACATAAAAATAATTATACACCATTTGACTTACATTCAGCTCTTTTCCGAAGTTTTTCCATAAGTTCCATATTTACTACGCCGTCCTCTGAGAATAAAATAATTAAAATTTCAAACAAAGCAAAACCAAAAAAATACACTAATAATTATTAAGAATAACTCAAAAACTATTAATCACATCGTAATTAAAGCACGAAGCACAAGGTATCATATAAAAATATGGAGTGATTTACCACCAGATTCAAAAGATAATGAAACAATATATATTTGATATAAATAATTAATTCAATACAAATACAAGGTGCAGTGAACACTACACTAGTGTTTGATTGTAAACACGATTGTTGTGGGTTCGATTCCCTCTCGAGGGATAATATTTAATTTATTAATTTCTTCGCTATAGTAAGCCAAAGCGCGGTGTCTACACAAGGGAGATCCCTTGAAAAAAAATATACTTACTTAATTTTGTTTTTGAGTTTATTCTCGATGGCAACGTAGATGCTGAAAAAAAAACATTGTTAAAATTAAAAAAAATGCAGTTTTCCCCTATATTCCATTAGGGTTAGTAAGTGGCGGAACTCAACGCCGCCCTTTATCTTAAAAGAGTGGGGAAAGTTATTTAATTTTAATATCATTACCCAGTAGGCTTGTTGTGGCGCAGAGGCACAAGCGTGCGACCGTAAACGCGACAGGTTGTGGGTTCGATTACCACTCTAGAAAATGAAAATATCAAATATTTATACTAATAAATATGTAGTATTTTCATTTCCTCGCTCTGGTACCAAGGCAAATTACAGCGTTGAGTTTCGCCACCTAGTACGAATTGCCTCAATTCGGCGGAGAGTGAGGAACGGATATGTTAATAGAACGGAGTGTCTTAATATTAGGTTTTCAGGTTCCCTCTGCCTACCCTGCTATATGCGGGATACAGCGTGAAGCTAAAGAGAAACTTACCTATTGGAACAGTTTCCGTGGGCAGCAACATTTTTGGTCTGTGCCTCATTGATGATGTATTTGTGAGTAGATTTTCTAAAAAAATATAAAAAGGTACATAAAAATGACTATAAAAAAAATTCAACTGCTTCAAAAGATACAAAAAAATAACTGATATGCTTTATTCTATGATTTGTGGTTTAACAGTAACTCTATTTTAACTTCAGGCTTTTTTTTTAACTTCACGCTGTAACCCGCATATAGCAGGGTAGACAGAGGGAACCAGAGAACCTAGGGATAAGAGACTCCATTCTCTTTCAACAATTCCGTTCCCCACTTTCCGCCGAATTGAGGAAATGCGTGTTGAGTGGTGGAACTCAACGCCGCGCTTTGCCTTGTTACCAAACCCAAGAAATTAAAATACTAAATTTTACCATTCCTGGAGTGGGAATCGAACCCACAACCTGTCGCGTTTACAGTCGCACGCTTGTGCCTCTGCGCCACGACAGGCGTTCTATGTTACTGTTATACTTATAATAATCAATATTTAGTATTTTCATTTCCTCGCTCTGGTAATAAGGCAAAGCGCGACGTTGAGTGCCACCACTCAACACGCAATGCCTCAATTCGGTGGAAAGTGGGGAACAGAACGGATGGAGAACGGAGTGTCCTAACACTAGGTTCTCTGATTCTCTCTTCCTATCTTGCTATGTGCGGGATACAGCGTGAAGCTAAAAAAATATATATTATGAAAGTTTCTTACCAGGTTTGGGTATTTCATGCGGAAGAGGCATTGGTTCTCTAAGAGCTATTGGTGTCGGTGTTCTTACATCTTTAACTAGAAAAATAAAAAAAATAAAGTATTTTAATACTAGCTAGCTACATGGTGGTGGTAGTGGTGGTAATGGTGTGTATCGTGTCAATAGATAACTTAAAAAAGCATTCTACGTATTTTTAAAAAAAATATTTTTTTTCATAGAAGCGAAATTTTTTATTTTTTTATATTATTATTTTTGTCTCTTTTTTATTGGATTTATGATAAAAGCGAATTTTTTTTGGGTTTTTTATTTTTAACTAATAATTTTAATATTGTGGCATTGTCATCAGTCCTAAAGTGTGCAATAATTCAAATTAATCCAACATATGAAAGTCATAAGGGTTATGACTGTGGACGAGGTGAAAGAGGCATGCAGGACCCGTAGCGTTTGGCGCTCCTTTCTCTCCGACTACCCAACTAGAGATAAAGCGTGAAGTTAAATAAGTAAAAGTCGGTAAAAACCATGTTCAAAGTTTCTGTTACAGAGATACATAACATACATACATACATACATACATATTAAACAAGTGTACATACGAGTACAAAGCTAATAAAATAAAAATAAATTAAATAGTCCATTAAAGTGCAATATAGATCTTACCATAATTTTTTATAGAACTTGATGATGATATTGTTGATTTTTGTGATCGAAGCGAGTTGGGGCTGCCTGAAATAAAAAAAAAATAACTGAAATAGGCAAATATAGGTCAGGTTCTAAGTTTTTTTCTAACTTCACGCAGTATCCCGCATATAGCAGGGTAGGCAGAGGGAACCTGAGAACCTAGTGTTAAGACACTCCATTCTCTTACAACAATTCCATTTCCCACTTTCCGCCGAATTGAGGCATTGCGTGCTGAGTGGCGGAACTCAACGACGCGCTTTGCCTTGTTACCAAACCCAGGAAATGTAAATACTAACATTTCCTGGAGTGGGAATCGAACCCACACAGGTTCTGAGTAATGTTGGAAAAGAAGTAAAAATTAAAGAATGTGATAATTAGCAAAAGGTTCGGAACGTAAGTTGGAAGGAAATATAAAGAGTAAATAAAGGTTATTCAATTTTTAAAATGTAAAGAAAACCGAACTCAAATAAAAAGCACTGAAAACTGAAATTATTATTATTTTTTTTTAACTTCACGCTGTATCCCTCATATGATGATGATGATCCCACATATAGCAGGGTAGGCAGATGGAACTTGAGAACCTAGTGTTAAGACACTCTGTTCTCTTACAACAATTCCGTTCCCCACTTTCCACCAAATTGAGGCATTGTGTGTTGAGTGGCGGAACTCAACGCCGTAAAGTAAAAATGTTACGAATAATCATTAAAATGGTATCTGGTTTGAATCCCATAACCAAAAATTAAGCATAGATTTAAAATTTACCTGGACTTTTTAATGGAGTGTGAGTGGGCTTGTTACGTGGCCTGTTTAATCCTGAAAAGAAAAAAGAAAAAAAATATATTTCGTAAATATATTTAAAAAACTTATTTACACTAGAAGTATATAAATAGAGAAAATATTTTTTTTTTCTCTATTATTTTAAATTACGTCTGTCGTGGCGCAGAGGCACAAGTGTGCGACTGTAAACGCGAAAGGTTGTGGGTTCGATTCCCACTAGAGGAAACGTAAAATTTAGTATTTTCATTTCTTGAGTTTGGTAACAAGGCAAAGCGCGGCGTTGAGTTCCGCCACTTAACACGCAATGCCTCAATTCGGCGGTAAGTGGGGAACGGAATTGTTGTAAGAGAACGGAGTGTCTTAACACTAGGTTCTCATATGTTATGTTATATTTATATTAACAATGCTATTTAATTTCTAATGTAAAAAATAAAATAAAAATAAATAAATATTGTACTTCTCGTCAACATAAAAACTCATTGTCCCCAATTTCATACTCTGTGTGGTTATTTTTCGCAAAAGGTTCCTAAAGTATTTTTTATCGTATTAATGTATATAGAATAAAAAATAAATAAGCGGCTGTCGTGGCGCAGAGGCACAACAAGACATACAACTGTAAACGCGACAGGTTGTGGGTTCGATTCCCACTCCAGGAAGTGAAATTTTTCATTTTCTGGGTTTGGTAACAAGGCAAAGCGCGGCATTAAGTTCCGCCACTCAGCACCAAAGCCTCAATTCAGTGGAAAGTGGGGAACGGAGTGTCTTAACACTAGGTTCCCTCTGCCTACCCTGCTATATACGGGATACAGCGTGAAGCTATGTATGTATGTATGAATAAAAAAAACTCACTCGGTAGTGAATCCAGGGATGGAGGCGTTGGTGCTGAAAAGAAAAAAAGAAGAAAATTAAATTAAAAATTATATAAATACATATAAATAACTCTTTTTTTTAACTTCACGCTGTATCCCGCATATAGCGGGGTAGGCAGAGGGAACCTGAGAACCTAGTGTTAAGACACTCCATTCTCCTTCAACAATTCCGTTCCCCACTTTCAGCCAAATTGAGGAATTGCGTGTTAAGTGGCGGAACTCAACGCCGTGCTTTGCCTTGTTACCAAACCCAAGAAATGAAAATACTAAATTTTACATTTCCTGGAGTGGGAATCGAACCCACAACCTGTCGCGTTTGCAGCCTCGCTTGTGCCTCTGCGCCACGACAGGCGCTTTAGCACATTCATTTTATTAATAGAAACTAGTGTATACGACTAAGGTAAATCGCGGCGCTGAGTTCCGCCACTTAAGACGTAATGTCTGGAATTCAGACAGAAAGCGAACAGAGTGTTTTGACACTAGGTTCTCTCTGCCTACTCTGCTATATGCGGGATACAGCGTGAAGCTATAAGAAAATATAGTGTATAAACTCACCTTTCTGCAATTCCGCCAAACTTTCATAGACATTTAGATCTGGTTCAACTTTTTTTATTGTATTACTTATGGAATGTTGCTTATAGTATCTCGCTGAAAATATTTTATAAATACTGATTAGTTAAGCGTGAATAAGTTGATAAGTCGACTTGCATATACTATTTTTTAGGAAGTAATAGACATCCGTTTTTTTTTATATTTATAAGGTGAATAAATGATTAGATTAAATAATATGGTAAATAAGATTTTTACCTAAAAGAAAATCAAGTTCAAATAAAATGCACTAAATACTAACAACGCCTGTCGTGGCGCAGAGGCACAACGTGCGACTGTAAAGCGACAGGTTGTGGGTTCGATTCCCACTCCAGGAAATGTAAAATTTAGTATTTTCATTTCTTGGGTTTGGTAACAAGGCAAAGCGCGGCGTTGAGTGCCGCCACTCAACACACAATGCCTCAATCTGGCGGAAAGTGGGGAACGGATTTGTTGAACGAGAACGGAGTGTCTTAACACTAGGTTCTCGGGTTCCCTCTGCTTACCCTGCTATATGCAGGATACTGCGTGAAATAAAAAAAAAATAGTAACATTGTTACGAATAACTCAAAACCTACTTGTCAGATGTTAACTAAATTTAAATGAGACTACATCAAAATCTCAAACTATCATATAAAAAAAGACGTAACACTCAAAAAATACAGTCAAATTGGGAACTTCCTCCTTTTTTTGAGGTCTAATATTTTTTTATACATTATACATTTTTTTAAAACATTAATGAACATTCGTTTGTTCTATTTCTAGGATAAATAAACTAAATCAAAAGAATTCTAGCTAATTAAACACTGTCAGTTAAAAGTATGTAAATATTATTAAATTATTTACATTCCAACGCCTGTTGTGGCGCAGAGGCACAAGTGTGCGACTGTAAACGCGACAGGTTGTGAGTTCATTTCGAGTTCGATTCTATTTCCTAGGTTTGGTAACTAGGCAAGGCGCGGCGTTGACTCCCACCACTCAGCACGCAATGCCTCAATTCGGCGAAAAGTGGGGAACGGAGTGTCTTAACATTAAGTTTCCTCTGGCTACCTTGCTATAAGCGGATTACAGGGGAACTCAACACCGCGCTTTGCCTTGTTACCATTCCATTTCTTGGAGTGGGTAACGAACCCACAACCTGTCGCGTTTACAGTCGCACGCTTGTGCCTCTGCGCCACGACAGGCATTAATAAAATTATTTACTATAATTCTAATTTCTACAGCAACAAATACTTACCTTTATCGCCTGAAGAATCCTGTATCAAATCACATGATATTTCACTACTCCGAGGTGTCTTAGCTAAAAATATAATATATATTTAAAAATTGTATAAAAAATAATTACATTTTTAACAAAAAGAAAACTGACTTCATGCTATGCAATGCAAAATGAAAGTAGAAATTATTACGAATAGCTCAAAAACTCAAAACAGATCTAAACCTAATTTAATCACATCAGAAGTATTAGCTATCATATAAAAAAAAATCATCAAAACTGGTTCATTCAGTAAAAAGACAATCGAATATTTTAATATGTTATATTTTTATATCAGTTTTAATATGTTAATCACACACTTAGGAAACGAATAACATATTTAGAAAACGTATAAAAATTTACCTTTTTAACGCATGTCGTGGCGCAGAGGCACAAGTGTGAGACTGTAAACGCGACAGGTTGTGGGTTCGATCCCACAGGAAATGTAAAATTTAGTATTTTCATTTCTTGGGTTTGGTAACAAGGCAAAGCGCGGCGTTGAGTTTCGCCACTCAACACGCAATGCCTCAATTCGGCGGAAAGTGGGGAACGGAATTGTTGAAAGAGAATGGAGTGTCGTAACACTAGGTTCTCTGGTTCCCTCTGCCTACCCTGCTACATGCGGGTTACAGCGTGAAGTTAAAAAAAAAAAAATTACAGATCGTAACAACAAAAATAAAGTTGTGACAAGCGTATAAGAATTTCGACGCAGTCGGATATAGAACGTATGGCTTAGTGGTCAGAGTGCTTGGACGGTTTCCAAGAAGCGCGAGTTAGAGTCCCGCTGCGTTTAAATTTTTTTACGTTATTATAAATACAAACGAATTGAGAACCTCATTTCAATTTGGCGGAAAGTGGGGAACGGAAATGTTGAACGAGAATGGAGTGTCTTAACAATAGGTTCTCAGGTTCCGTCTGCCTACTACTAATCTGTTTTTTAAATATTGCTTACTGTAAGGTGTTTTTTTTTTATTTTTTTAAATTTATTTCTTATTTTTTAAATCGATTTTATAAAAGCGTTTTTTGGTTTAACTTTTTTGATACATTCCTTGATAAGTATACTCGTATACAAGAATTCAAAACAATCTGATGGTTCATTGCTACTGTAAGTGCTCTAGACGTCAGGTTACTATGGGGAGTAATACTAAAATATACGCGATTAATCCGGTTACATACATACATACTATATATGCTTCACGCTGTATCCTGCATACATAGCAAGGTAGGCACAGGGAACCTAGTGTTAAGACACTCCGTTCCCCACTATCCGCCGAATTGAGGCATTGCGCGCTGAGTGGCGGAACTCAATGCCACGCTTTGCTTTGTTACCAAACCCAGGAAATGAAAAATTCCATTTACTGAAGTGGGATTCGAACTCACAACCTGTCGCATTTACAGTCGCACGCTTGTGCCTCTGCGCCACGACAGGCGTTATTAATCCGGTAAAAATAGTTTAATCAATAATAGCTTACCTTTTTTACGATACCAAATTAAGCAACACGTCAATATAGAAAGCCACACCAGTAGTATAAAGCCAACGCCGATTCCAATATAAATAAAAAGATCTGAAAATAAGTAATTATTTAATTAAATATTATGTTCTTTTTTTTAGCTTCACGCTGTATCCCGCATATAGCAGGGTAGGCAGAAGGAACCCGAGAACCTAGTGTTAAGACACTCCGTTCCTCACTTTCTCCGCTGAATTGAGGGATTGCGTGCTGAGTGAGGAACTCAACGCTGCACTCTTGCCTTTATCTTTAATATTATCATTTTACTATGGTTTAAGTTACACAAAATATAAATTGCAATTTCATGTTATTCTGAAGTATTAGTTATATATTAGAGTTTCTAGATCTAGATCCGTCTAGCAGGTTTTATATGAAAGAGGAACATATTTTGAAGTTTAAATAAATAGTTTAAAACAAATTTAGGAAAACGTATAAATATTTGGAACGCAGCAGGACTCGAACTCAGGTTTATTGAAAACAAAACACATATAAGTGTATATATATAAAGAGTGTCCTTAGAATTAACGCAAGATTTGGACTTTGCCGCCATTTGCTATTATATTCATTATTCATTCGCTATTAAAAGACTAAAATGGCATTTTCTATTTAATTCAAATCTTGCGTTAATTTTGGGACATCCTATATATATATATATATGATATATTTGGTTTTGTTTTTCTTGTTTTATGTAGATATAGTTTTTTATATTGTGACTATTATAAGAAATTAAAGAATGCTTACATGTATTGTCTGATTCTGTAGCTCCTAAAAAGAAAAGAAACATAATTAAAATTCAAATAGAATGTACTAAAAAGTGAAATTATTACGAATAACTCAAACTAACAAACATATTTAGAAACCGTATAATTTTTTTGAACACAGCGGGAATCGAACGCCTGTCGTAGAGGCACAAGCGTGCGACTGTAAACACAGGTTGTGGTCTGATTCCCAATTCCAGAAATGAAATTTTTATTTTCTGGCTTGTAACAAGGCAAAGCGCGGCGTTGTGTTCCATCACTAGCACGCAATGCCTCAATTCGGCATAAATTGGGGGGAAATCTGGAGTGTCTTAACACTAGGTTCTCTCTGCCTACCTTTGCTATATGCGGTATACAGCGTGAAGGCGTATGTATGTACATAGCGAGAATCGAACCCAAAGCCGACATATATATAGTGTGACAGACAACGCGCTGTTAACGCGTCACTGGAACTTTAGTATCATTAACTCTAGTATCATGCTCTGGCGAGACAGCGCGTGTTGAGTTCCGCCACTTAACACACAGTCAGTATCTTGACTCTATGTTCACTTTTGACTACCCTGCTATTCGGGATAAAGTGCTAAGCTAATATTAAAATAGATAAAAGAAAAAAACCTACACTTATTTGTACTCGTTTCTGGCGCCATACTTGTAGAGATTGTTGATTTGAGTTATATGACCTCGAAAAGAAAACAGTGAAACTTTAATCAAAAAATCAAAATCAATATACATACATACATACATACATACATAGCTTCACGCTGTATCCCGCACATAGCTGGGTAGGCAGAAGGAACCTGAGAACCTAGTGTAAGACACTCCGTTCTCTTTTAACACCTGTTCCTCACTTTTTGCAGGTTATGGCGGAACTCAACGCCGCGCTTTGCCTTTTAGCTACTCAAACCCAGGAAATGAAAATACTAAACTTTTACATTTCCTGAGTGGGAATCGTACCACAACCTGTCGCGTTTACAGTCGCACGCTTGTGCCTCTGCGCCACGACAGGCATCTATTTTAAATATATATATTTTTTTTATTTCTTCCTTCTTACTAACCGGCCTTTTAACAGTCATTATATAAGTTCTTTATTTGTACGAAAAGCAGAGAGTTATAGGAATAAAGAATATTCAGAAGAGATATAAAGAAGTAGATAGTTTTGGATCACATACCTTGATTATTGAAAGAATGCTCCTGTGGATTTCCTAAAATTGTAATTATATTGTAATAAAAAAAAAATATATTTATTAAAAAATATAAATATAATTAAAATTTCAACAAGAAAAAGATAACCGACTTCAAAGAAATTGCTCCAAAAGAAAGCGAAATGCTCAAAAAAATCACATCAGATCTTCATTGTATATGTCACTTTATATAACATGGATGTAAAACCATGGCAGTGTGTGTAACATTTATTTTGTTGATTTAATATACTTTTTATCCAATATTTAAAAAAAAGTTAGCTTCTGCACTCCTTCTCTATATAAACTATAAGTGTGCCAAGTTTCATGCTCCTCCGTCCGCATAATTTATATATAGATATAGATACAATAGAGATATATTTATTATAAACAATAATATTTTTTCTTACGGAGTGTCTTAACACTAGGTTCTCAGGTTTCCTCTGTCTACCCTACTATATGGGGGTTACAGCGTGAAGTTGAAAAAAAGTTTTTTTTGTTTATTTGACTAATTTATCTGCGAATTTAATTGCGTTGAAATCAGTGCATAGTCAATCACTTATACTTGTATTAATACTAATTGTATCCCCTGTCTTCGTTTAAGTGGACTATAAAACTCAAAACGTAATTTGTTCCGATTTCAAAGAAATTTCAATAAGTTATTTCTTAATGCCTTAACTCCCTAAGGAACTTACAGGCCAAATTTCATATTTCTATGTGCAGTAGTATCGCGTGTACGTTGTCTGTCAGTCACTCAGTAATGCAAGCGTTTTATTTATATATATAGATAAAGAGATATAAGTAAATTGAATATAATCCTTACTAATATTATAAATGCGAAAGTAACTCTGTCTGTCTGTCTGTCTGTCTGTCTGTCTGTTACGCTTTTACGCCTAAACCACTGAACCGATTTTGATGAAATTCAGCAGGAAGATAAAACTGTACTTGGGAAAGGACATAGAATACTTTTTATCGCGAAAAAGATGGTAGAAGGGGACAAAATAAAGGATGAAAGTTTGTATAGAAATTCCTTATTGTCAAACATAAAATCATGTAAAATTGTTCAATTGTTTACAACTTTGACACATAAACCACTTAACCAATTTTGATAAATAGACCTTGGGAAAGACTATAGGATACTCCTTATCATATCGCGCGATATAACAGAATTTCACGCGGGCGAAGCCGCGGGCGGAAAGCTAGTATAATTATATATAAATTTCTTACCTTTCTGTATGGCGTTTTCGTCATACTCCTGGCAAGATATTCCAAAAATTAACACTAGAAACACCAACACATAACGGTACATTGTTACACATAGAAATTATTTTCAAATGAACAAAGCTTTACTGAAAAAAAACAAAATCCCTGTATATGGATGTTGGTAAGTTATGTAGGGTGACTACACTTTATGATATATTTTACGTAGGTTTATCAAAAATGAGGACGGAAATGTTGAAAGAGAACGGAGTGTCTTAACATTAGGTTCTCTAGTTCCCTCTGCCTACCCCGCTATATGCGAGATACTTATTACTTAAATGTAGTGAACCTTGGCCATATCTTTTACAATTCATTTATTGAAGTGGAGACCTGTCTGGTGACCTGTATCACGGGTTTCGCACCTATCTCAGGAACCAGCAAACCACAACCTTTTATTATAGCTTGGCTCTATATTATATAACTTCTTTAATTTCTTATTTGTTACTTTGGTTGTGGTTGAAAAGAAATATATTATTATTATATTATTAGTTCCACGGACGGGTTATGTGGGACTCCGGACCGGCTGTAAAGAGACCGTCCGTATGCCCATTAAAACCTCACGGTGCTCCTCCTCTGCCGCCACTGGATGAGGTCTACGGGAACTCCCGAATCTTCCGTGAAACCTCGGCGGGTGGGAATCGAACCTAGAACCAATAACAGACTGCTGCTATGGTGTTGTAGTCTGTTTGTCCATGTATTCAGAGAAACATGGTTACCCTATAATGACTAACGCAATGACGAACTTAAAACAGGATAAATTATATTTATTATTGTAATTGTAATAATATAAATATGATCAAATATATAAATGTATTATGTATGCGACAGTGATAGTGTAAACAGTATGGTTGTGGGTTGTCTGACTCTGGTCGGTAAAAATGAATTATATTTAAATTAATAGCTTCTAGTATTTATATCTGATGTTAATTGTTATGTTATTAACTGATTTCAAAAAAGAAGGAGTACGTTACGTATTAACACTCCGTTCCCCACTTTCCGCCGGATTGAGGCATTGCGTGGCGGAACTCAACGCCGCGGTTTGCCTTGTTGCCGAATCCGTTGAGTGGGAATCGTAGCCCACAACCTGTCGCGTTTACAGTCGCACGATTGTGCCTCTGCGCCACGACAGGCGTTGTTAATAATAACTTATTAGGTCGATTTAAATTTGACACGCACAAAGGCTACAATATATTTCTAAGAACTACCTTGTTGCCTTTTATGGTATATGCTGAAACTTATAGGGTTTTCACAAAATAGTAATGAGCATTATATTTTCTATAAAAAGGTATAACTTTTTTTTGATTTCACGCTGTATCTCACATATAACAGGGTAGGTAGAGGGAACCCTGAGAACCTAGTGTTATGGACACCTGTTCTTCACAACAATTCCGTCTCTCACTCTCCGCCGAATTGAGGCATTCCGTGTTTAGTGGCGGAACTCAACGTCGCGCTATGCCTAGTTACCAAACCCAGGAAATGAAAATACTAACATTTCCTGAGTGGGAATCGAACCCACAACCTGTTTCTGGCTTTTACAGTCGCACTGTTGTGCCTTTGCGCCACGACAGGCGTTATATATGATTCCTAGTGTATTTGTAAATACTTTTAATTTTAAATGCTTTACTTATCTACGCCTAACTCGAGAAATTGGTGGGCGGTTTACCAGAGCTTATGAAATTAAAGTATTATTCATTTATTCATTTCTCGATGTAGTTATCGAACCCCCAATCAGTGCATTTACAGTCAAAATATCCCTTACACCACTATGGCTTTTTAGTATAATATAAGTTTTTACGCTACATCCTGGCACATAGCAGGATAGGCAGAGGGAAACCAGATAATCTAGCGTTAAGACAATTCGTTCTCTTAACATTTCCGTACCCCACTTTACCGTCGAAATTGGCTTTATACAAACCAAATTAAATCAAATCAAAATATTATTTATTCAAGTAGGGCTGGTTACAAGCACTTTCGAATCGTCAATTTGCCAAAGCGGTGTTAGTCGTCAGTCCTAACGGAAGCTACCACTGGTGAGGAAGGCAGTTCTGCTGAGAAGAGCCGGCAAAAGCTCAACAGTTGCTCTTTTCAAATATTTTTTTGCGGTCAGTCATTCAACTATGAGCCTCCTGGTGAGTAGTCAACAGTAATTAATCCCACATTGACATCAGCTATAATATTCTTGACAGAATAATATACTTTTTTCAATAATATGTTCTAATCTTAACTTTAAATTGTTGAAGTGGCAGATCTGCAATTATTTTTGAATTTTATTATACATGTATGAATTTTGTGACAAAAAAAGATTATTAAACTTTTTTTTGAGACGAAAACTAGGTGTAATTAGCTTATTTTTCCTTGTTATAATATATATACATGTTTAACTTTATAAGGAAGAAAAGAGGAAGGAGAGAGAGTTTTATTACTCCATTCTAAAACTCTGCTAGGAAGTGCTAATATTTATCATAAAACATTAGTAGAGTGTCTATTTTTAAAATAGCATTAGCCATTTTAGTAGACGTTTGTCCCCGGCGTTGCCAGATGTTGTGAAGGCATTTTATATTCATTTTCTATATGAATGTCTTGTTATTATTTTTAAATATTGATTTTTTAATTATATTAAATGTTTACAATAGTCAATATTATTTAATATTTTCATTTCTCGCTGTGGTTGTTCTCACCATTCCTTCATCACTCATCCTCTCGACGTGCCTAAACCACCTGAGCGCGTTCTTCTCCATTCTTACTACAATATTTTCGCTTGATGCGCTATGTCCTTGATTCAAAAGCAGAGAATAGAGAAATGTACAACCAAATTTTAGATTAATTTCTTAATATATATAATCGTTTATTCAATTTTTCTTCTACTTATGATTAACAAGATACTTATCATTATAGTAAGGCTAAATTTCACAAAATCTTTATAAATTATGTTATATATGTTATTCTTATTCATAAGCTATATTACTGTAAAGTTTTATCAAAATTTGTTAAGTAGTTTTTGCGTGAAAAAGTAACAAACATTCATCGTCACAAATATTCACGTTTATAATATTCATTGGATGTAATTTCGTTGAGTTATTTTCTTCAATTAATTTTATTACAATATAACTAATATTCGTGGTTTTTTTTTAACTTCACGCTGTATCCCACATATAGCAGGGTAGGCAGAGGGAACCTGAGAACCTAGTGTTAAGACACTCCGTTTTCTTATAACAATTCCGTTCCCCACGTTCCGCCAAATTGAGGCATTGTGAGTTGAGTGGCGGAACTCAACGCCGCGCTTTGCCTTGTTACCAAACCCAGGACTGCTATTCCAACTTAACCAAACTAATATTCGTGAAACATAATAATTACATAAATACTTAAAACTAAAAGAAATATACGAAAAAAATAATCTCAGGTTATCCTGTAACAAAGACATTTCAAGGGTTAATACTATGAAAAAAAATGTATCATCGGATCCGGACACGAGTGCAATTTTTGAAAATAAATCAGGCGGTAAATTAATATGTTAGGTTTTCAAGAAGCGCAGGTTCGAGTCCCGCTGTGTGTAATTTTTTATACGTTTTCTTAAAATGTTAGCAAACACTTGTTAAAAATTATTAAGTTCAGAAAGAGTTATGTATGACACAGGGTATATATGGAGGGTGAAAGAATTATTTTTCTCTCGTCTTTACATGCTTTATTTTGTGTTAAATTTAATGTTATCTATATCTATATGATAGTATATGATTCACGCTGTATCCTGCATACAGTTTGTGTTTGGTGGTAGGAGGTTCGTCCTCCGTCTGGCTCGCGACCACTATCATGTCAAAGACGAACCGCCAAATATCT